>PVJN01028432.1:0-27234 GCA_004026805.1 Lasiurus borealis | reverse complement strand
ATGAAGCACAGTATGCATTATATTAAGGAGCAAAAAGGCAAAATCACTTTCCTTCATCATCTGAAGCTCCTTCAGTTGTACCAATATGCTGTATTGCTGGCATCACCCTATGACTAAAAGATCCAAGGCACTTTGATAAAATGAAACCAAACATCAAGACTGATCATTGATGCAGGTTAATATCCAAAATATATAAAGAGCACATACAACTCAACTCCAAACAAACAATACAATTAAAAATGGACAGAGGACCTGAACAGACTTTTCTCCCAAGAAGACCTACAAATCGCCAATAGATATATAAAAAGATGCTCAACTTCACTACCTATTAGGGAAATGCAAATCAAAGCTATAATGAGATACCACCACCTCACGCCTATTAGAATGCCTATTATGAACAAGATAAATAATAAGTGTTGGAAAGGTTGTGGAGAAAAAGAAACCTTCATTTAAGTGGGAATGTAAACTCATACAGCCACTATGTAAGTTTGTAAAAAAAAAAAAATTAAGAATAGAGTTACCATAGACTCAGCAACCTCTCTTCAGGGTATCTACCCCAAAATTTGAAAACATTTATTTGAAAATATATATGCTCTCCTATGTTCATTGCAACATTATTCATGTTGGCCAAGACATGGAAACAACCAATGTGTCTTTGTTATCAGTAGAAATAGAGTTCTTGGGGAGCTGTGAGGAAAAGAATTTCCTGAGGCCCCCACAGGAGGATGGGGTTTTGTGGGAAGCTTTATTGATGATGTAAAATTAAGGAAATTTCACTCCAAGGTTCCATCTCTGTCCACCTTGCCATGGAAGAAGTCCAATCTTCTCTTTAGCCAGAATGAAGGCCACTGCCCATAATTTCTGTTCCATATTAAAGTCCAGCCCAGTCCAGCATCTGGCTAGCTGAGCTTGTGTTCTCAGCTGCCATCCGTTTTGTCTATGGTCCACATGGCCATGGGCAATACAACTGGTGAAGCCACAGGGCTATGGAGAGAGAACAAGTGAGTGCTTGGGCGAGTGTGAGTGATGGAGCAAGAGAGAACAAGAGTGAGAAAGTAAGCCAAAGAAGGAAACTCTTCGGCTAGAAATTTTAACTTTCCAAGATTTCATGCACTCCGATAGAGTCCACTCCCTAGCCAATCCACTGTTCTCCAGGCTGTACTGATATGCAAGCACCTTCCCTACATCAACCAACTTCACTGTACATGTGCTCATCTCCCCTTTTGCTCAATCCCTTCCCCTCATGATCTGTGGGGAATGGATTGGTGGTTCCCTGGGGAAAGTGATGCTGCCTAGATAACCATGCTTATAATGTTAGGCCTCCCCTTTGCTCTCTTTCTTTTTAATATTAACTAGGTAATTATGATGATAAAACTTTGATAGAGGATTAGATAAAGAAGATGTGATACAACCTAGCCTGCATGGCTCAGTGATTGAACATTGACATAGAAACCAGGAGGTCATGGTTCAATTCTCAGTCAGGGCTTATTCCCTGGTTGCTGGCTCAATCCCCAGGAAGGGGCATACAGGAGGCAGCCAATCAATGATTCTCTCTCATCATTGATGTTTCTAGCTTTCTCTCCCTCTCCCTTCCTCTCTGAAATAAATAAAAAAATATATTTTTAAAAAATATGTGGTACATATATCCAATGGAATACTTCTCAGCCAGAGAAAAGATGAAATACTGACATTAGATTGACAACATGGATGGACCTTGAGAATATCATGCTAAGTGAAATGTCAGACAAAAAATAATGTCATATGATTTCATTCATATGTGGGATGTGAAACTGAAAACAACAACGAGAAAAACAAACAAAAACTCAAACACAGAGACAATAGTATGGCCGTTACCAGAGGGAAGGGTGGTGGGTGGGATTAGTAAAGAGTAAAGGTGGTCAAATATATGGTGACCAAAGGCGATTTGACTTTGGCTGGTGGGCATACAAATGCAATATGAAAATCATGTATCATAGAAATGTATACTCAAAACCTATATAATCCTTATCAACCAATGTTACTCCAATAAATTTAATAATAATAATAATAATAATAATAATAATAATAATAATAAAAGACAGATCAGATCCCAAGGCTTCCAAATATTTTTTCCCCTTTTAAAGTATATATACCTGAAAAAAAACAGTATATATACCTGGAGAATGTTAAATTGTCCGGTCATGGGACAGATTATGTCCTTTCATAATTTGTGTGCCTGTGTTGGTTCAGAATGCCCTTCCTGGGGCCCTAACACTTGCCTGCCAAGGAAATGCTTTTTCTTCTAAGGCTAGACTGAGTCTCCTTAAATTTAATTCTCTTCTGCTAAAAGGCAGAACAGCAATTTTCAATCTTCTTCATGTCAAGGAACCCATAAACTAATTACTATAATTCTGTGCACACCAAAGAAATGTATTTTTTTTATTATATGACAAAAAATAGTTATAATTTTGATTCATCCACACCAGATGGCAATTGTGTTGTCTGTTGTCATTTTTTAAATTTAACAGTCTTAGGGAAAATAGGCCAGTGCACCTGACTAAATAGTCAGATAGTGCATGTTTTAAAAATTCTTGTGACACACTGGTGTGCTGCCACACAAGGGTTGACAATAGCTGAGGTAGAGAATTATCTTCCTTGGTACTACTTTTGCAGCAATTGTTACAGGATAGTGTTAGTGTTCAGCAAGCTGACCTTCAGATTAGATTGGACTGTGAGTTCCGTGAGGACAGAGACATTCTTGTCATGTCCACATCCTCTGTGTACAGCATATGGAAGACCTGGATTGGTATCTGATGAGTTAAGGAATCATGACCTGACCATGCTTCCAAAATTAAGTTCAGAAAACTGGATCACTGTAATGAATGGTTTTAATGTCTTCTGATGATACATTTTCTGCACTTAGCATGCTAAAGTTGGTACAAATTTGTCCTACATGCAAATGTTTCTCAGAAAGAGAAAACTAATAACTAAAGAAAGTGAAGTGGGAAAGGAGGCATGGATAACGTTATAAAAAAAAAGTCAGTAATGTGAAAAATTTTATAGAGCTAACTATTAGCTCTTATACTCTCACTTTAGGATATTTTGCAAGTGTAACAGTTGTTACACTTTCACTGAATCTTCAAATTGCCTAGAAAAATGATTAAAGTATTTGAGTTGCTTGGAAGAGACTATTCTACCTTTCTTTGAATAAATTAAAAAAAAATCTAGATGGGACATTGCTACCATTACCCATGGTCCCTCTCTGCTTATAATTACATGTACTAACATGTATTTAAGCACTGGAAATAAAAATGTAATATAGAAATCGACTAATAAATCAGAAAGCATTTTAAACCCTCTTACTTTCTGAATAAATTAAGATGTAGATACCATAGAATTGTTTGCCAAGTGACAGAAGTTGTAGTGTCCATATTTCATCAAAATATTCTGATACTTTCAAATCATTTATTAAAGTTTGGGAATTACTGGTGTACTCTTTTGCTTGAGACTATTGTCTTTAGTTAAGAGATGCCCCTATCCAAGCTACAATTGGACATAAGAAACCTGATTTATCCCCATTTAAATTGATAATATTAAGTTTGCACTGATGCTTTGCTGCTGCCAACAAGAGGCTGGGCACCTTGGTCTAGATCAGTGGTTCTCAACCTTTCTAATGCCTCGACCCCTTAATACAGTACTCATGTTGCCGTGATCCCCAACCATAAAATTATTTTCATTGCTGCTCCATAACTGTAACTTTGCTACTCTTATGAATCATAATGTAAATATCTGTGTTTTCCAATGGTCTGAGGCTCTACAGCAGCGGTTCTCAACCTGTTCATGACCCACAGGTTAAGAAGCACTAGTAGGGTCACCTAAGACCATCGGAAAACACAGATATTTACATTCCGATTAAAAACAGTAACAAAATTACAGTTATGAAGTAGCAATGAAAATAATTTCATGGTTGGGTCTCACCACAACATGAGGAACTGTATTAAAGAGTCGTGGCATTAGAAAGTTTGAGAACCACTGGTCTAGATCTAGATGTACTTCAACCCCACCAGCATCACTGTTATCACAATCATTTGCCCTGCCATGTACCTTACTACCCCCTGACTGCTGGGCCACACCAGAGCAGAAGAGAGCACTGCAGATTCTCTCATTCTTCATCTCAGTCCCCTCTGCAGCTACTGAGGGGCACCCTCACCCACCACTTCCAGGCTCTATTGTGCATCTCATTAGGTAACATATGGGCCCAGTACTTTAAATCATTTATCCTCTAGCATAAAAGCTCTGTATTTCAATATTCTAATGGCCAGTATTTATAGTGGTTTAGAAGTTGAATATTAGCCTGTCTGAAATGTTCCAGTCTTTATAGATCACTAGACTAGAAAATTAGAGTCTAATTCTTTTAAATTGAACAATCATCTAGAGCCTACATCATAATTTCCAGAAACCTGGCTTTGACACTTGTGAACATGAAGTAAGAAGGTGAAGGTGAAATAGACAAGGATTCATGCTGTCCAATTATCATGACCCAAATAAAAATGATAATTTAGTATAAATCAAGCACTGAGTATATTTCATTTCATTTAATCCCTATATCAACTCTGTTTGAAGTATTATTATCATCCTATTATATGCTCCAGGCTACAGAGTTTCAATTGTAGAAGATAAATAAATCCCAGATACCAAATTATCCAAGGACTGATACTCTGAAAATAGAAAAGACAGAATTCAAGTCTTCAAGACGTGTCTCAGAGCCTGTACTGGTAATCACCATGCTATCAACGTCTTATTAAGTAAATGATTAAAGAATTTTCTCTAAATGACCAGTCTCCTGTAGTAAAATGAATAGAACTTTGGTTTGAATTCTGGTTTCATCACTTACTAGTTGAACCTTAAGCAAAACTATTTTATCGCTGTAAAGTTCAACTTGCTCATCTCTAAACTGGAAAAAGTAAAACCTTCATTGGAACAGTTGTTATAAGAATTCAATAATAAAAATAAAATAACTACTCCTGTACCTAGAACATAGTAAGTCTTCAATGAATATCAACTGTAAACTCAAAGATGCTTCTCATTAGCACTCTGAGGGTAATGACCACATTTGGTTGATTGTCATAATTATAATGATAATCATATTTGCTAACTGCTACATATATAACCCTCATAACAGGACAGACATGTTTTCAGTCCTTTACTTATATTAATTCATTCAATCATCTCAACTACCTTCAATATACATGAGATTGGTATTATTAGTACCCCCACTTTATAGGTGAGGAAAGAGAAGTAAGAAAATCAGGTAACTTGCTTGAGGTCATCCAAAGACCAAATGGTCGGACCTGGGTTTTCACCCAGGCAGCCTGGCTCCAGTGCATGCTCCACCACTCTGTTCATTCTTAGAATTTACTAGGGTTTCAATAAATATTTGTAGAAGAATGTATAATTCCTGAAATTCCACAGTTATATTTCTTTTGTTAACTTTAAACCTCTGATCTCAAAGAAATGTGAACCTGAGGGTGAACTACTATAATCTTTTCACTTGAACTTTCATGAATTTGTTTATTGGTTTTATAAGGATAACATAGCTTGACAGGAAAAAGAAAATTACAAACAACAAAAATGACTGTGGGAAAGACCCAGTTAAGAAGCAATACTAAAAATGAGACTCCAAATTTGGGTTCTAATCTCATCAGCCTTCTGAGAATCTAATATTTATGCAGGAAAATCTGTTTACTTAAAAAAAAAGATAAAAGAACCATACTCTTTTTTTACAGATAGGAATGAAAGACAAAAATAGTATTTATTCAGCAAGTGAATAAAATCAATAAAACAAATCAGAAAATAACTCAATTAGGATTCATCTTTTGGTATATATTGTCTCAAAGAGGTATCAAATATAATCAATAATTTAAAAATCTTATTAGAATCCTGGAAAAGAAAATCCTCTTTGATTAAAAAATATTTTTGAATTTTTCATCTCATGTATCCTTCAATTTAATTTGTTCATATATCATTGTATAAGCAGGGCATCTGAAAACTGTTAGACACAAATATTAATAAACTTTGTTCTGATGAAAAATAAAACTAAAACATTGTTTAGTACTATTTTTTTGAGATTTTATACAAAAATTGGCAGTTGGACATCCTTTAGGGGGTCCCTGACAAGAGAGGGTCCAGGCTGGGCTGAGGAGACTCGCCTCCCCCATGAATGAATTTTGTGCAATGGGCCTCTAGTCCTATCTAATAAAAGAATAATATGCAAATTGACCACACCTCCACTAAACCCACAAGCCATGCCCACCAGCCAATCAGAGCAACTATGCAAATTAATCCAACCAAGATGGCTACGGCCACAGAGAGAGCAGGAGAGAGGCTTGGGTTGCCACTAGTGTTGGAGGAAGCCAAGTGTTCAGGCCTCCACTTAAGGCAACAAAGTTTCAATGGCTGTGGGGACAGAAGGCTTGGCTCCACTCCAGGTTACAAAATTTCAATTGTAGAAGATAAATAAACCCAGATACCAGGGCCTCTGCTTGGGTCACCTGGGGGTGGGGAGGGCAGGTATGGCCAACCTGCAAAGCACCACAGGCCCCTCACCTAGGCCACCCCAACCCCCAAGAGAATATCCACACTGATTCAGGACACCTTTCAGGGCAAACCAGCTGGTCCCACCCGTGCACCAGGCCTCTATCCTATCTAATAAAAGAGTAATATGCATATGACCATCATTCCAACATACAAGATGACTGCCCCTATGTGGTCAAAAGATCCTGCCCCCATATGGACACAAGATGGCCACCACAAGATGGCAAGCAGGGGAGGGCAGTTGGCAGGGACCAGGCCTGCAAGAAAGGGCAGTTGTGGGTGATCAGATCAACAGGGGAGGGCAGTTGGGAGGAACCAGGCCTACAAGGGAGGGCAGTCAGAGGTAATCAAGCCTGCAGGGGAGGGTAGTTAGGGGTGACCATGCCAACAGAGGAGGAAAGTTAGGGTGACCAGGCCTACAGGGAAGAGCAGTTGAGGGGCATCGAGGCCTGCAGAGGAGGGCACTTAGGGATGACCAGGCCTGCAGGGGAGGGCAGTTAGGGGTGACCAGGCCCACAGGGGAGGGCAGTTAGGGGCAAGCAGGCTGTGAAGGGAACAGTTAGGCTGGCAGGGGAGTGGTTGGGGGTGATCAGGGTGGCAGGCAGAAGTGGTTAGGGGCAATCAAGAAGGCAGGCAAGTGAGCAGTTGGGAGCCATCAGTCCTGGATTGTGAGAGGGATGTCCTACTGCCCATTTAGGCCTACCCTCAAGGGGTCCCAGATTGGAGAGGGAGCAGGTTGGGCTGACAGACATCACCCCTCTGCATGCCCCCCCCCCATGCATGAATTTCATGCACCAGACCTCTAGTTGTATATAATGTGCTATGTTTAAATTTTACTCTGTAATTTTTAAAAGAGCTGTTGGCAAGGCTAAAAAGCAAGAGATAAATAAAGACTTCTATAATATTGACCTATATTTAAATGAAGAAAATATTTAAATAAATCCAATAATCCTAGCTTCAATTTATTTAGATGCAATCAAACTATAGTCCAGATAAAGGCTGTTTGTAAAGAGCAGTCATCCAATAATTTCTTTAAAAGTAGCTTCAGAAATTCCACATTACAGAAGAGGCACAAACTCCTCCCTCTGGGTTCTGAATTAGTCAAGCAGAACACCTTGTGATTTGAAAAGCAATTTTCCTGTTTGTATATTCTGGATGTTCCCTTTGACCTTTTTAAATTCCCTTTTATTGCTCTTTTCCCTTTGAGCTATGTTCATTATTACAATGATGCATGTTTTTGTCCCCGTAAAAGAGGATTTCTTGATGTTTTTCTTATATTTTCCTGGTCTTACTATTTAACACAACGCTATTTGGCAATGAGCACCATCTGAGCACGAGAAACTATTTTTAAAAGCCTGCTATTTTGTTAAAGACTATAGGAAAAAAAACAAACATTAAAATTTGACTTCTAAAAATAAAAAGCCTCTCTGAGTCCTCTAAAAACAAGCAAACTGCAAACTGGCATAGTTTCACTGTCAGTGCAAGATGGCTACAAGCAGACCCAGATCCTTCCTGTGCATCAAAGAAGAGTGTTTCCAATGCACAAAGTTCCTCCTTGGAGGCAGGCACATGCTCATTCTTGCACTTGTGTTAGAGGGATGGACTTTGCTCATTGGTTTAGACCTAGGTTATAGCTCCATTCTTACAACGGGGCAATGGGGTCCATCAAACCACTTTGTCAGAAGTGGAATCCCTGAATCAAAATCAAGGTGACTGTCAGATGAGGAGTAAGGGGCCCAGAATTACCAACAATAATTGCTCTCATTGGGCATTCATACTATTTATAAAACCAGTCAAGTTTTTCTCCCACGACTAGATGGTCAGTTCCTAAAGACAGGATGCCCGTCACAGTCCTAGCATGCAAAAGGCATCCAAACAGTGCATTTACAAACTTTGTTCCTAATTGCTTTCTTCTTTTTTTTTAAAAAAAAGAAACATATTTTCTAATTGGTTTCAGAGAGGAAGAGAGAAGGAGAGAAATATATAAACATCAATAATGAAAGGGAATCATTGATCAGCTGCCTCCTGTACACCCCACACTGTGGATCGAACCCCAAACCTGGGCATGTCCTGACCGGGAATCAGATGATGACCTTCTGGTTCCTAGGTCAATGCTCAACCTGAGCCACACAGGTTCTTAACACGGCAGCGAAAGTAATCTGGTAAAGATGTGAATTATTCCATGTGAATTTCAGTGTCTTTCCAGTTTGTGCCAAATAAAAAAGTTAGTTATTGCAAATGACCCAGAGAGCCCCTCACAGTCTGGTCTCCCCATCATCTCTCTGTCCTCATCTCCTACCATCTCTTTATCCTGCACTCCGGCTCCAGCCAGGCTGGCCTCCTCACTGCTCCTCCAAAGTGCCAGGCCTGCTGCTGATGTCCCTCTCTGGAGCACTCTTCTCTCAGACAGACATGAGGCTCACTCCTTCCCCCGTCCGGAGTTACCTAAGTTCCCTTCAGCAAGCCTTTCTGTGGCCATCTGACCTCTGTTGTATCCATCCCACGAACTCTTGTTCTCTCTTCTCTGCTTTATTTTTCACCATACTAGTAGCCTCTATCACCATCCACAATACCACATTAAAAAAATAAAATACTAATGTCATTTATTCTTTGTTATTGTTGCTATTGTTCCCATCCCTAGACTATAATTGCTGTGAGGTCAGGGGTGCTGGATGTTTTTCTTCATGACTCTAACCCTAGCACCAGAATTACATCCAGGATAAATGGATGCTCAGTAAACATGTATAGAATGAATGGATGATGTTTCACTTCTCTTATTAACTTTCTAGGCCTTCATGTCAGACATGTTTCCTGGTATCCCATGCCTTGGGAAAGTGAGGCACTCCTATTCTGTATTTTGATTGCACTTTTGCCATCACTGTGGGCTCCATAACGGAAGTGCCATTAACCTCACTCCTATGCTCAGCACAGAGAATATGCTCAGTAAATAAGTAAACAAAGTTAAGCAAATAATCAATGTCTTGAGTATAACAGTGTTTATTCAGAAAGATTTCAGAACATTTTACACTGTACCAATTTGTCAGCTATTCCAGAAAAAAGTATAGGTAGTTTGTATGTCATTTTTTTTTTTTGCTATTATATCATTACACTCACAAGAAGTTGGGTGTTCATCCTGAAGATCCTATTGCAAATCAAAGACTCAAACTTTCTTCAGCCAATCATGTTTTTTTAATCTTTCTTTCAATAATACTTTCACACCAACACCACACACACATACACACACACACACACACACACACACACACATACACACACGGACTCTGAATCTGAGATAGTTTATCATCTAGCACAGCATATTACAGCAACATATTCATTTACATGAACAAACCAGTAGAAATGATAAGACTTCTAAATATCTGTTTCTTTTGCAGTGTTCTACAGAGTGGAATGTTCTGCGCAAAAGCCTGATCTAATACAGGGCAGAATGGAGGGAGGAAGGAAAGGCACAAGGGTATGCAGCTACACAGACCCCCAGGGCCTCACTTGGCCCAGTATCTCGGGCTGGCCTCCAGCATGACTCATTTGAAGCCCCCTCAGAAGACTTGGCTTGTATTACTTCCTGCCCCAGTCAGACTTGGCTCAACAACTGGAACAGGCCAAAGCCTGCTAAAGAACCCATTAGTAGATCCAACAGTCAGGAACTAGGGGGAAGGGAAAGAGGAAATAAGGCAAGAGCTGAAACCTGTTAAAACAACATTAATTCCCCATATGTGTCATCCTTTATCAACAGAACTCACAATGAAGACTTGTGAAAGATTTGAAATTCTCAAATGGATTTTCTGTACTGGACATTCTTTCATATCCAATATAAGACTTTGAATTGTATTAAATTTCTAACAATATGAACCTGAAGACGTTAGACCATCAAAACTTCCCCCCAAAAAGGAGATCTGATATAGTCTGACACTATTAGTCTAGTCCATAAAGACTATATGAGTGGTCTGAAGATATTGTTTTCTGTTTATATAGTTAACTAACTTGTAAAGGAGAAATATATTTATAAGTTGGGACAAAAGCCCGATACATATGGAATCACACTAAGACACTCAAGTAGGTAGTTCAGAATATCTGCCTCCAATACTGTTTTTAAGAGTGTCTAGGTAAATGCTGATTTTTAAAAATGGCAGCACTAGACTATTGTGAAACTTCTTCATTTTCTTGGATAGTAATAACAACACTACAACTGATACTGAGTACTCACTATAGGCCAAGAAAGACATTTTAAAAGGTTATAGATAAACTTATTTGATCCTCATAACAGATAAACTCACACAGCCCGGCTCCTGAGATATCAGCTATCTCACTGTACTTCTCAGGGGATTACAGCCATTTTGAAACATCTGTTTCTCTCTTAAATTCCCATTCTCTGATGACTTGTTATTCTTAGTCATTCTTGGCCTTGGCTCTTAATCATATTTTGGACTGTGACATTTGTTCTAGTCGACTCTTGGATCCTCTATCATACAAGGAAAGTGACTTTGCTTTCTACTTTCAATATGGCTTATCTCTCAGAACAGGTTTAGGATTTGCTTTTCTGGTACAAACTGAAGATTGGCACTGATTTTTATTTCATGCTGTTCTGCAGCTGGGATAAAACAGTCTTGAGGCCAAGAATCAATTTGAATATTGACAATTCCATAAACAAGTGTACCATATGCTAGAGTATATAATGCAATAAATACACATTTTCTTCCATGGGCTGTGACCAAGACTGACTATCTTTAGACACATTCCAAATGAAGACTTCTCAAAATGATTAAATGCATCCTTAGGCTCTTCTCAAATCTTCTTAAGAAGTTACAATTTTGCACCAGGTATTTGCAACACAACACCTGGCAAATATTATCCTTTGGTTACTTAAACTTAATTGGACAGTAGGCTGGAGACTTATTCAGGTGGTTCAGCCTTATATTACTCTAAACCAGCCACTGAATTGTTGGAGGAGGTTAAATGCCCATCACTGTTAGCTTTTTTTATGTCTCAGCTATGATTGCATGAACAGGGGAACCATGAGTTATTAAAGGGAGAAGGCATGTCTCACTCATTACTCTCTATCTAGACTTAGCTAAAAACTAGAACAATAATTATGATTCTGCCTTTGGAATTAATTCAACAAATACTTGTTAAGCATTAATTATGTTCTAAGTAATATTATAGGCTGTGGAGATATAAGAACAAATAAAGTGATAATACTAATAACAATCTTTTAAGCTCTTTGCTAAGCACTAGAAATTTATTTATTTCACTTGATCCTCACAACATTATAATGATTACACTATGAATATCCCGTCATTTCATTTTATAATGAGTAAACTGAAGCACAGTAAAGTAACTTGTTCAAAGTCACTTAGCTAATATGTGCAGGACCTGGATTCTAATTCTGCTGCAGTCTAAACTTGGGGTCCTCACTTTGACCGCTCCATGCACACACATGTATAAAATAGACATCAGACCAATGAGTAAATAATGTTATGACTGTTTATGCTTATTTTGACCCATTAAGTTAAAAAAAACAACGCCTCTTTCCTAGGAATTCTTCAGCTGCATCAGAGTGGGCAGGGTTCAAGGGTTCTGCTCTGCAACATCAAAACTAGTCTGATAGCTCCATACTGAGCAACATTGGAGGCATTTCTCCTAGCTTGTTATAAAGCTGGAGAACTAACAGAAACATCCATGAATGTGTGACCTTGAATATTTTCTCATAACTTCTGATGACAGGAGCCATGAAGTAAAAGACACAATAGCTGTTGTTTGTTTATTCACTACTACAAATGCAGAGGGGTAGAATCACCTATTATTTCTTCTCCCCATCATTGTTTTAGCATTAGAGGTTCTCAAGAGTGTCATGAGGATATTTAAAGTCCTACCTAAGACACAGGTGGCTTGGACCACTGGGCAATACTGTTCTTCACTGGAAATGTTTTTCTTTCTTTTCAACAGATGGGGCTGTTGGATACTGTGGACAAAAACAAAAAAAAAAAGGGTCCTGTAGTGAAACTGAGAAGCGCAGTGACAGAAAGTCACCTCACAGGTAAACTGATCATAAATTCCTAACTGGGCTGGTGATGGTAGGTGGTCACCTTCCAGGCATATAACCTTTGTAGTAAAAGATTTCTTTGCCTTAAGCAAGCCCTGTCCATTGTTCTTGTGCATCTAGGTTATAGACCTTTGAAATACCAGAATGATCCTCTTTTCCTGGCATAACCACCCTCAATAGAGCATCTGAGTTTTGCTTCCCAGTTAGGCTCAATAAACTTATTTAACTCATAAAAATTATCTACAGGTTTGGACATTTTTACATTGGCACTAGAAAGTTAAAGGAGTGGCAGTTGTTTACCTGCCATGACTGTGCCTGACTGGGAGCTATGAGCCATTGCCTCTGCCCAGCATCATGAGAGGGTATCAGACTGCATTTTACTTACTAGTCCAGGAAAATACATGATCTCACTTATAAGTGGAATCTAATGAACATAATAAACTGATGAACAAAATAACTCCAGAGATATGGAGGCATGGAACAGACTGATAGATCTCAGATGGGAAAGGGAAGGGGAAATAGGAAGAGATTAACCAAAGAATTTTATACATAAACTAGAGGCCCAGTGCACAAAAGTTGTGTACAAGGCGGGGGAGGGGTTACCTCAGCCCAGCCTGTACCCTCTCCAGTCTGGGAACCTTCATAGATGTCCAACTACTGGTTTAGGCCCGATACCTACAGGATGTTTAGGGCTATACAAATACAATTTAGAGACATTTCTGTGTTTTTTGTTTTCGTTTTTCTAACCTTCAGGGATAAGGCCTAAACCAGCAGTTGGACATCCCTCTCACAATCTGGGACTACTGGCTCCTAACTGCTTGCCTGCCTGCCTGCCTGCCTGATCACCCCTAACCATCTCTGCCTGCTGGCCTGACACCGCTAACTGCTCCTCTGCCATCCTGATGGCCCCTAACTGCCTCTGCCTGACATCATGATTGCCCCTATCACCTCTGACTGCCAGCCTGATCACCCCCTCACTACTCCCCTACCAACCTGATTGCCCTCTAGCTGTTCCCCCCTGCTAGCCTGATCTCCCCCTAACTGCTCCCCCTTCCAGTCTGATCACCCCCAATTGCCTCTGCCTTGGCCCCCTCCACCTGGCTTTGTCCAGAAGGATGTCCAGTCTAATTAGCATATTACCCTTTTATTAGTATAGATGCATAAACAATGGACAGAAAAAATAGTATGGTGAAGGCTTGAGGTAGGGCAGGGTATGGGTGGTGGGGAGTAGAGGGAGGAAAATTGGGGGACAGCTGTAATACTGTCAATCATAATATCGCTTTTACACCATTGTAAAGTTGAAAAATCTTAAGTTCAGCCATCATGTTGGGGGCTGTGTACCTAGTAAAGCTGCTTAGGACATTTTAGCCGTACATGTCAAGTTCCAGAGTAAAGGTTGCAAATGAACTCATAATGATATTTAGTTTTCTTTTTATTCAATACTGTAAAAAAAGTCCATAATTAAATTCAATTAAAAGCAAGTAAAAGAGCTAAGCAGCTTAAATTTGAAAAGAAATAAGAAACCATTAGGGCTCAGCTCAATTTGCAGCCTTACACCACTTTTCCTAAACATAATGTCACTGTTGAAGGAAAGAAGTTGAAAAGTATTTTTAACTTAAGAAATTTTCACATATTAAAGATGTTTTAAAAGTTATATTTCACTCCAGAAAGTGAGATTTATTACAGCTATAGCAAAACGTACTATTTCCTGTTACTAAGGGGACTTTCATGTGTGTTTTTTCTCACTTTCTGGATATACATTTGGTAGGTTATAACCAGATGGACCCATCGGAGAGAACGTCAACCAGTAGAATTGCAAGCATTCCACCCTCCAGCCTTAATCTTATCATTCAGAGCATTCCTACAAGAGTCCTAAACCACATTAACATTATTACCTAGGGGGCATTTCTAACTGCTAATAAGATAAACAGGATGTGTTAGTTGTAATTCTAAAAGGTTACACAATTTGACTAGGCTTTCTGGCAGTTATCTTACCAAGCTGTTTGTTTTTAACCTTTGAATCAGTTCCCCTCCTCCTCCTTGGCTCTCTCTCTTTATCCTTCTCTCTTGAGAACCTCATTTATAGGAGCAAACTCATTCTATATAAATTCTTTCTAAAGAGTACTTTTAATGCTGGCATGAATTGGACAGACCTCTCTTACAAGGCTATTATTTATGGGTGATTTCAACTTCCACTACAGGGAGCTGTGAGAATATTTTCTCCAGGTAAGTGAAAGGTTAGCAAGAAACATTCCAATAGCTAAGATTTTTTTTTTTATTATAAAATATATTTTATTGATTTTTCACAGAGAGGAAGAGAGAGGGATAGAGAGTTAGAAACATCGATGAGAGAGAAACATCCATCAGCTGCCTCCTGCACGCCCCCTACTGGGGATGTGCCCATAACCAAGGTACATGCCCTTGACTGGAATCGAACCTGGGACCCTTCAGTTCACAGACCGACGCTCTATCCACTGAGCCAAACCAGTTTAGGCAGATTTTTGTTTTTCCCACCAAGGTTTTTTCATTGCTTTGAGTATGACAAACCTTCTTTTTATTTTTATTTTTCCTCTGTTTATTGATTAAGGTATGACATACATATGTGTCTTTACCCCCTCATTGACCCTACCCACCCCCTCCACTCATGTCCTCACCCCACTGGCTGGTGTCTGTGTCCATTGGTGCGTGAGGCTTATATGCATGCACACAAGTCCTTTGGTTGATCTCTCCTCCTTACCCTCACTTTCTCCTATCTGAAAACAGCCCAAGTTCCCATCAGTAGACAAGTGGGTAAAAAAGCTGTGGTATAATCACACCATGGAATACTATACAGCAGTAAAAGGGAAAGATCTCTTATCTTTTGAGACAGCATGGAGACATGGAGAGTATCATGCTAAGCAGTGGTTCTCAACCTTTCTAATGCTGCGACCCTTTAATACAGTTCCTCATATTGTGGTGATCCCTAACCATACTTCATAACTGTAATTTTGCTATTGTTGTGAATTATAATGTAAATACCTGTGTTTTCCGATGGTCTTAGGCGACCCCTGTGAAAGTGTCGTTGGACCCCCAAAGGGGTCGTGACCCACAGGTTGAGAACCACTGATGTTAAGTGAAATAAGCCAGTGAGAGAAAGAGAGGTATCACATGATCTCACTCATATGTAGAATCTAATGAAAAAAAATAAACTGATGAACAAAATAAATTCAGAGACATAGACCATGGAACAGACTGTGGAATCTCAGAAGTAAGATGGGGAGGGGGGGAGAGGAGCAGGGAGTGGGAAGTGATCAACCAAAGAATTTATATGCATATATGCATAACCCATAGACAATGGGGTAGAAAGAGGGGAAAGTAGAAGAGGTGGAAATGGGGGGAAAAGGGGATATATGTAATACTTTCAACAATAAAGGTTTTAAATAAATAAATAAATAAATAAATATAAAAATTCCAAGATTTTGTTGTATAACTTTCTGAAACTATGATTTAATTTTCTGTAATTATGAAAAAAATCAAACATCAAATACAAAGAATAATAAATAACCACCCATGTACCCACAACCCAAATCATCAATGTTTTTGCCATGATTTTAAAAAATATCTTCTTAATAAAATATTTCATATTGTGAAGCCCACAGTGGATGCTTTCCTCAGCTCACTTTTTTATCTTCCCAAATGTAACCATTTTCTTAAACCTGTAGCTTGTTATAACCCTAAATGTATTAAATTTTCATCACAAATGATATATTTATTAATGTAAGTTGTACCTTTTAAAAATTCTATTCTGTATATATATAATTTTTATACTTTAAAAAATTAAATGCTACATACATGATTTTGGTTAGAATGTTTTTAATGTTCCATTGTATTTCATATCCATTTCCCCTTGCTGATAGATATTTAGGTTATTTTTAATTTTTTTCTACTACAAGTAGTTAGCCTTTGGTGCTCTCAAGTTGAGCAGAAACAATTTCATGTGATAGATCAGGACAAAAATCAAGGGTACTAGGTAATCATGTTCGAATGTAGACAAAAACATGAACGTTGTTCAGAGAACAAAAATGACCAAACATCCCTCTATCCTCACTAATATGAGTGACTGCTTCTTCCCTACAAATTATAGCTTTAAATTCATTCTAAATTCTCCTCTTTCTATATAAGCTTTAATAAAATAATCATACAATTATCCTACTTCCAGACAACATCCAACTCAAGGCAAAGCTACACCCTCATACACTCTCCTCATATCACCTATGCAGCCCATGTCCATTACAAGTTCTTCCTGATTCCCTCTTACCGAGAATCCTCACAGTTCACCATGGTGAATATTCTCCCAAGTAAGAAACCCAAAATGGTTAAACCTGAGGTATGGTGGCTGTGGCTGGAGAACATGAACACTAACGATGTGGAGCATTTTTTCGCAATGCTGTTGGTCAGAATAACCATCAAAGATGCATGTTAGGGTTGTCTTCAGGATAAAAGCTTTCTATGATCTCCTTTTGTTTTATTTTCTGAATTGCCTATGTATGCTCTTTGACCTGCATTGTTTTTCATTGTGTTGTCTCATAGTTCTTTATATTTTCTAATATAAAAATCATTGCTTTATATTTGTATACAGTCATCTTTATTGATTTTTTTATGATTTGTGATCTTTGTGACCTAACTAATTTTTCTTCAATAAAGGTCATAAATATATCATTTTTCCCTATATCTATTCTATTTCTAATATTGAAGGTTTGCTTTTTTACACTATGGCCACTAATTTCTGAGAATTTATTTTGTGTATTCCACTTTTTTCCAATCTGGATAACAAACCATTTTAATAAGATATATTGGACATTCTTTTCTCCATCCACCTATAAAACTATATCTGTCATTTACCAAATTTCCTAAGATGTGTGAATCTAGTTATTGATGTATCTCAAGCCATTGTTTCATCTATCCCTGTACCAGTATACACAGTTTTAATTAATATCTGGCTCTATTCTTTTTCATTGAATACTTATTTGGTAATTAAATTAAATGTGTTTTCCTGTAATGTTTAATTTCCTTATGTTCTTTGTGGTGGGCTTAGTATCTTGCACAGTGCCTTATGTATTATAGGGACTCTATATACATTCGTTAAATGAATGGATGAATGAATGGAAGAATAAATTAACATTAGAATGTAACCATAATACCAAGTCGAATGATCTCTCCGATAACTGTGGCCTCTGGCATGTCCAAGTCTCAGCCTTTGTAATTTAGGCTGATTACTGGGGTTCCATAATGATCTTCTCAATTTACTTCTTGTTTTTGCTATTTCTCTGAAAAAAAGAGTGGGAAGTCTGTTCTTACTGCTTTATTTGGGTTTCATCTCACTAGCATATTATCAAAAGAAATACCTAAATTTTCATGCAAGTAAAGGTTTTCTTACTGTATTTTTTATTTTTACTCTCCAAAGTTTCTCCAATAGTTGCATTAACTCTTCCCTTTTTCCTCATAATAATAATCTGAATGGTAAATGCTTATATACTGAGTAATATAGGTCAGTGTCTGATCTATAAGTACTTTATATTAGTGCACTTAATCCTCCAAATAACCCATGATGTGTTCTCTTATAGCTATTTAAAGATGAGAAAGACAAGGCAAAAAGGTTAAGCAGCTTTCTTAAGATCACTCAGCTAGTTTATGGTTAAAACAGAATTTGAACTCGGGTAGTCTTCGTTTAATGTTTCTGCTTTTGAGGAGGGAAAGAATTTAAATGTCTCTGCTTTTAGCTTATTTTATATAGACATTGCTGATTCTATAGTTTGAATTGTATTTCTAATCATGTTTTTTATAAAGGTAACTTATTAATTCCATAAGGAGGAGGGATATTCAGAGACGGTTCTTGCTTCATTTGTGAAAACTGTCGAGCTGGCCTTCCTAAGCCTACATAGTTATGGCTTGAAATCTTAAAGACCGATTCCTTGCTTTTCCAGGATCTTCATATTAGAAAGTATCACATGCACATAGGCATTGGTACATAGGATCATTTCTTCTCTAAACTATCTGTTTTTTTTTCAGAGCCAGATGTTCTCAAGGGTTCAACTGGAAAGCTTCTATGGACTGGGACTGGCAAGTGAAATCAGGAGAGGAATCAACAACCATCACTAACCCTACTAATCAACTTGCCAACAACCCCTAGCATAGCTTTTAATCTCTTTTAGAAGATACTTATTTAGCCTGCTCTTAAGGTCTTTGTGTATACATGAGAATTGGAGTTAGTAGATTTACTTTATATTTAACTCCAAGTTTTAAGCATATAATCTCTTAATCAAATTATAGTCTTCTCTTTCTTCCTATAACTGCCAAAAACAGAGTTATTAGAAGTTCTGTCAGGTGCAATGGTTTCTCACTGGTTTGTCCATCAAAAATTTTAAATTTACATCTGTCTTTCAGTTGGAATTCCTCATAATCTCTGGGCCAACGATACTCTTGTGCAGTTAAGGATGCATTTGCTTTAATCTACCTTTATTGAGATTGAAAGGGGCTGAAGAGGAAGGTAACTGGAACACATGCTCTATTTGCCATCTTAAACTGGCAGTCGGAATATAGCTAATTTATGAATCCTTGAAAAAGATTTCAAAATTACCGAGATATGTTGTGTGACCTAGAACAATCCTATATAATAAAAGCCTAATATGCTAAATCCAACCATTCATTTGACTGTTCAAACGGTTGCTATGAAGCATACTGACCACCAGGGGGCAGATGCTTCGACCAGTAGGTTAGCTTGCTGCTGGGGGTCTGGCCAATCAGGACTGGGCAGGATGGGCTGGTCACGCTCTAGAGCAGTGGTTCTCAACCTTCCTAATGGCATGACCCTTTAATACAGTTCCCCATGTTGTGGTGACCCCCAACCATAAAATTATTTTCGTTGCTACTTCCTAACAGTAATTTTGCTACTGTTGTGAATCATAGTGTTGTAAATCATCTGTGTTTTCTGGTGGTCTTAGGCGACCCCTGCGATGGGGTGGATGGACCCCCAAAGGGGTCGCGACCCACAGGTTGAGAACCACTGCTCTAGAGCCTTCCCGCAGTCCCTCTCTGGCCCTGACCATACACTGGTGGGGACCCTCATCCTGGCCTGTGCCTCTCTCAATCCAGGACCCCTCAGGAGATGTCAGAGAGCCAGTTTTGGTCCAATCCCTGCAGGCCAGGCTAAGGGACCCCACCAGTACACGAATCCATGTACCAGGCTTCTACTTAATTTATAAATGAATATCCTAAACAAACAGAGCAATCTGCCAGGGGTGGGGACATCCAGCCCTTGGGCCTTAAAGGTCCACAAAATCATTTGGTCTGGCCCTGCCAAGGTGGTAAAGGTGAGTTAATTAAATATTTGACCAAATATAGCAGGATAATTTTTAAGTTGATAATTTTGTATGGCCCACAAGTGATGTTATAAATATCCAAATGGCCTTTGATGGAAAAATGTTTCCCCAATCCTGTGACTAGAACCTAACTAGAAGGATGCCAAAGATCACAAACTAGGCAGCATTTTCCAGGAGCTTTTCTTGACTTCTCACTTGCTGGTGATACATTGTGCCATTTGCTCTCATTTGCTCATTTCATGATGATATCAATTCTCCAGGATAGTGCGTTGGTTGCCTCCCCACCCCCAGGTAAGATAAAGAATAGAACATTTTTTTTCTAAAAGATATACTAATATAGTAATATATATTTATACTAAAGGCCTGGCACACAAAATTCATGTGTGGGGATGGTTCCTAGGCCTGGCCTGTGATCAGGGCCATCTTCCTTGGCTGCCCATAGCCGGCCCTGCCCCCCTCTACCACCCACCCTTGGTTTCCAGTTCACCAATGGGCGATCAAAGCCTGCTGGCTGGGGAAAGGGACCAAGAGGTGGTTAGTGCACCTCATAGAGATTGGTCGAATGGTTGTTCTGGTCATTCCCCCATTAGAGTCAATTTGCATATTATCCTTTTATTATATAGGATAGAGGCCCAGTGCATGGATGGGGGCCAGTTGGCCTGCCCTGTGGGGGCCCTGGATTGGGGAGAGGATCCCTGCTGTGGGGTGGGGTCAGCCAGGACAAGGGGTAATGGGCGGTTTGCAGGAGGACCATGACCCTGATTGGGATGGGTTCCCTGATGGGGGCGGGGCCAGCTGGAGCTCAAGGCCACCTTTCTGGTGTCTGGTCATTCTGCCGTTTCGGTCACTGGACTTTCATTATATAAAATTTATATATAGGTATATATATTTAAAAATCTGTTAATAACTTTTAATAGAGTTAGTTTGATATATCAATCTCAAGGCAAAATATGCAAAATTATTATTATTATTAATCCTCACCTGAGGATATGTTTTTATTGATTTTAGAAAGAGAAGAGGGAAAAGAGAGGGAAAAGCATAGATATGAGAGAGAAATATCTAAATATCAATCAGTTTCCTCCTGAACATTCCTCCACCAGGGGTCAAACCCACAACCTAGGTATGTGCCCTGACCAGAAATGGAACCCGCAACCCTTTTACTTCTTTTCTTTTCTTTCTTTCTTTTTTTTTTTTTTGGTTTATGGGAAGGGTCAATGCTGCAATCAACTGAGTCACCCGGATGGGCAGGAAATACCGTATTTTTCTGTGTATAAGATGTTCCCCACTCTCCAATCCAAAATTAAGAAATCAATATTTTAAACATTTTGCTGAGTTTCCTCCTAAGGCCTTCTTCTTTTTTGGCATCTTAAGGAGTTGTTCTTCCTGTTTTCTCCACTGGCTGGTTATACACTCACTGAGAGGAGGTCCAAATTGTCTCTCTGCAGCACTATTTCCATGCTGTTTTGCATAGCTGATTACATTCAGGTTGAATTTTGTAGAGTAAGACAATCATTTACCAGTGCTTATCTTTTTATTTTTTGACAACTTTATGGGTTCAGAATGCTCTGATCCCTGTTGCATCTCAGCACTCTAAACCTCCACCTCCAGTTACTGCATCAGTTGATACAATAAGTCTTGAGATTGGAGGAAGCCAATTTGACAAGGTATGAGCAGGTACACACCTTCGCGGCTTCCTCCTAGCCTGACTTCCATGTATCAGATGCCCCTGGATTTTCAGTCTCAAGATTTTAGAAAAAAAAATAGGGTATTAAACATGGTAATTTTTAATAACTTGTTCTTATTGATTATAAAAGTGGCTCGTTTATTGTAGAAAATTGGAGAATATATATAAGCATAATGAATGAAATAAAAACAAATGTGTCTTCTAATTCTATCACTAGAATGAGGAATTTCTTGAATCTCTGCTTGGCCTGTGACTTCTCAGGGTGTTTAATAATGGAACCAAGAAAGGAATGAAACATTTTGTTCCTTTGGCCAACTTAGTGATCAGTTAGTAAGATGCTTTCCCAGAGCATCCAGAAAGCCTCCCTAATGAAGATTTAGAATTACCTTTTTTCTCTTTCAAGTCATAACTTAAGCTCTAAATGTTTTGACAAATTGTAATTTTTTAAAAATACATGCTCTCTTCACGATTTCAAGGTTCAAAATAGAGATTCTCCAGTCATTCTGTACTGAGTCTAAAAGTCAGCAATTCCAAACCTGGTTTGTCTGTATTTTTCCTCTTTTTGTTTGTGCAAGTAAGACTTGAAAAATGCATGTGGGTTTCAAAACTCCTGCTGCGCCAGCCACGATTTCCCATAAAAAGGGGAACATTTATTTGTGTATATGAAGTCCTGGACAGCAGTACTTGGTCAGACGTGAGACAGATGTATGTGTGCACAGCTGTTTGTGTTTAAGGACAGAATACAGACATAAATAAGGTTAGATATCCTTGGTTTGATGCTAGAATATTTTCATACACCATATTCAAAGGAATATCTGTCATAACTGAAAACAAGAGGAAACTTATCAGAAACAGAGCACAGACCCCTTCCCCAGAGCCAGGATAAACAAAACCAATATGGGCCTATCAAGCTATGGTCTTGTAAAATAAACTTTATTGTGCAAAAGAAAACCACCTTATTTATTCTTAAAAAATATTGTCAGATATTTCCCCACAGTCAGATAATACTGTCTTCTATGAAATTCAAGTGCTGAGGTAGATTTTTCTGGCTTGTCTGTCAGTATCAGAATTGCTCTTATGTTTAAAGCTAATAACACTGGAAAAGAATGCCTTATGAAACGGGGCTATTGCTGTGTTTGCCATTAAGCTCCCTTCCCTGGTTGAGGCAGACTAGCGACTGAGGCACACTAGGGACCCTTTACTCCTCCATGAAAAAAAGGTTTATATTGAAACAAAACTGCCACTTGGATACTACATTTCAATGGCAAAATGATTGCCGGAAAGGTCTTTTTCTCTGCATGATACCAACAGCACAGAATAAGAAATGACAAGTCTAAGACTCAAGGTCACAGAGATTTCCAGAGACAGTCTTAGAATTTGTTTTATTGCTACAATGACTCAGAAGTTTGAGAAGTGCCTTGGAAAAGGCTAACTGGGAATGTTGCTAATCCCATTATTTATTTATTTTTATTCTCACTCTCTAGTCAAATCCAATTAAGAAAAATCATTTATACTATGAACTCTCTGGATAAAATAATGGAATTGTAAAGCAAAATTCATTCAAATAAATTTTTCTAATAATGGTATAAATAATACTCATTTTCACACTATCTCTGCCAAGATTTCCACATCTCAAACTTTAAAAGGGATTTTCTTGGAGGGAAGACCTGGAGAGATGGAGGGGGGGAAAAAATTCCCTCCCTCTCCCCGGGTCTTCCCTCCAAGAAAATCTCTTTTAAAGTTCAGATCCCTCTGCCTTCAAAGTAAGGACATACTTTGTTTAGAAGGTACTCTTGTTTTGATGAAACTCCTAAAACAACTTCTTTAAAGGGTTTGTTTAAAGGAATGCAAGAAACAGAGATATCAATAGACTGAAATGCTACACTTTATTTACATAAGTTTGGACTTTGAAGAAGTGTTTTGTTTTGTTTTCTTGTCAACCCCATAAATCACATTGAGAATCATGGGTGACTTACAATGTTCAAAACCTGAAGAAGACAACTTGGAGTAATCTGTCCTTTTAACCTCTACTCTGGTAACTTGACCATTATTAATTAAATCATGTAATGAAAACAGAGGGGAGGGGTAGATTTGCCTGTTACAATCTTTGCCTCTATAATTAAGTATTCCACACTTTGTCTAAAAGTGGACACAATTGCTAAGATTTTATAGGTCTTCAAAAATTGTAAAATCTCTTTGACAATGTATATAGCACCCATGTAATATAATTTTTAGAACTGCATATTTTGTGTCATTATGTGTACAGAGAATATATAATAGAAAAACAATGGAAAGAGAAGAAAATTATGGAACAATAAAAGCCCTTTTTATTTTCTTCATACTTGGAATTAGTACTTAAAGTAATGTTACAAAGAATTTTATACTATAAAATAAAATGCGTGTGTGTGTGTTTATTATTGCCATGGATATACATGGTAGCCTGATCATAGTACTCTATAAAGAGTTATATATTTCCAAGAGGAAGTTTTAAAAATGAAATTATATTTTATATAAACTTCTTTAGAGTTTCTGTTCATTTTCCAATTTGATTATCTTATTCTCAATCTATTTTCACTCAGAGTATTGTGTCAAGAATGAAAAGTGAAGGCTGCTAGCAGAGAAAGAAAATTTCCAAATTTACAAGGTAAATCACTGCTGCAAGTCCTGGGGAAAATCATGCAATCTCTGGTGATGCAAAGTTTTCCTGATACCTGCTTAGAGCCATGCCCATGCCCGCCAGCAGAACACCTACTTTCTTGTCTGTCCTACCACACCCAAATGGACAATGTTGGTTTTGTGAAAGAGCCAGTTACCCCACGTGGGAAAAAACAAAAACATGTCATGGTCTATCATTTGGTGTCACCACACCTGTCAGGTTCCATGCGTTACCCTTAAGCACAGGCAGCCTCAGGTATTTTTTTTGGAATCACAAGAGCTTCATCACTCCATCCTGCTTCCACAAACATGTGTCACAAGTAGATACTCTTAGGTCCCTTCCCCTATTACTCTGCCCCAACACACACACACACACACACACACACACACACACACACACACACATACACACCATTCACTCTAACAATTTCTAAGTCATTGAGAAGAATAACTAGATTAGGGCACATTTTCTCCCTCTGGACCTGAGCAGCCACTCTGAAGCCCACCCATTAGTGCATCTATCTCTAGATTCCTGCCATGGGCTGCTTCCTTGGCATGATCTCTCAGTGGCTTGATTATCCAGCTCCTGGCCAATGAAAGGTGAATGTGGTTGGAGAGCGTGATTAAGAGCTGTGCCCACCTCATTTTAATGGTAATATTCAAAGCATGCAGAAAATTATAGATAATGATATAACCACTGCCCAGTCCTATTAAATCTCAATATTTTTCCATATTTGCTTAGATACATTTTAACACAAAGGCTAGATATTGTTAAACTTATGATGTCACCTACTTTGAAGCATCCATTCCACCCTTTTCCCATGACATATATGAAGGTCAACACTAATCTACACTTGGTGGGTGCTGTTCCCTTGCTTGGCTTTACTACATCTGAATATAGCCATAAACATTGTGTAGTATTGACTACTTGTTTTACACATATATTGGTATTGTATTTTATATTTAATTCTACAATCATTTTTCTTTCAACATTATATGGCTGAGATTTACAGATGTTGATCCTAAGTTATCTCAATGTTTGTACTCCAAAGTGTATAAATAAGTTAGAGCCTAAAATGTGCTTTTTATAATGTTTATACTTTCCAGAGGAATTCATTGTAAGTAACTCAAAAGTTTACCCAAAATATTGCACAGAATGACAAAAACACTTCCAAAGCACATTTTGCTGCAAAATTGCCAAATTAAACTTGATGTTTGCCCATTTTTCCAGCAGACGAGCAATTACATTGTAGAAAATGTCCTCAAGAAACACAAATTAGCTGACATATGACACTGCCTGACATTTTCATTCCTTATTTTTAAGATATCTATATCCTGGATACCTATAAATATTCATTAGAATAATTTACAAAGAAGAGTTTCCTTCAACAAAAATAATTTTGGTAAGCCAACAAGAAAATAAGATGCTAAAAATATGCATATACTTTGATGCTATTAATATTTGGGGTAAAAAAAATTGACAATATTAATATTAATTACTGTAATGCCACCTGACAATCACAGAAAAAATATAATGATCTTATGTAGCTGTGTAAAAGATTCTGTCCACTATATATATATATATATATATATATATATATATATATATATTTAAATAAGAAGTAAACTGCTTAGATTTCCTAAGTCAATTGTAAAATTTATAACCACAAGAGGGAGCCTTGAGTGAAAAATCCATAGATGCACATGCTTTGTTCCTTAAATTAGTGATAACAAGGATAGTAAAGAACTGAACGTAAGAAGTGGTGGATAGAAGGTGTAATATTGAACCAGGTGTTTTATATGCTTCATTAATGTGCTGTCCAAAAAATGTCAATTTTCAACCACCAACAACATTTGTTAACTAGTTTCAGAATCTCCCTTTGACTTGTAATACACTTATTAGCAATGGCAATAACAGTAAAAGCTATGTCTTACTGAGCTTTTAATATATGTCAGACACTGTACATAGTATATACATAGTGTACTATACATAGAAGTATTACATTACATAATAAATATAGTATACTTTTTTAAAAATATATTTTATTGATTTTTTACAGAGAGGAAGGGAGAGGGATAGAGAGTTAGAAACATTGATGAGAGAGAGACATCGATCAGCCACCTCCTGCATGCCCCTTACTGGAATGTGCCCACAATCAAGATACATGCCCCTGACTGGAATCGAACGTGGGACCTTTCAGTCCACAGGCTGACGCTCTATCCATGAGCCAAACCGGTTTCAGCTAAATATGGTATACTTTTCTTTATAATCCAGTAAGGTAGGATTTTATAGTATTTTTGTTTGTTTGCTTTTTTATTTTGTTTACTTTTTGTTATAGTTGATGCTTTATCTCAGAGTTTGGAAATTAAAGTTTAGAGAGGTGAAGAAAATTTGCCGGGTTATTCACTAGTACATGGCAGATTTATATCAGACCTATCTGATTCTAAAACAGGGTTGTCAAATTTCACAAATATAGATACAGGACAAATTTCAGATAAACAACAAATAATTACTTAGTATATGCATTTCTGAAACTCTTGCATACGTATACTAAAAATTATTTGTTTTGTATTTGAAATTCATATTTATATGGGTATCCATGTTTTAGCTGGCAACCCTACTCTAAAGCTGATCTAGCATCTTAACTCTATGCTGCTCTTACTCTCAAGAACTAGAAAATCTACCTTGGGATAGAGAAGGGGACAAACATAATTGTTTTTCTGGACAAGTGAAGGTCAGTGTTAAGCATCTAGATATCTCTTCAGCATTATCCAATGGTTCAATCGCTTTCATATTTTTCTGGGTGTAAATATCATTGAGGTGCTTATTGGAGACACACATATTCCACCAGAATCTTTGCACATTTTTATCAAGCACTCCAAATGTTTCTGATGTAGGCACTCCT
>PVJN01028431.1:0-27234 GCA_004026805.1 Lasiurus borealis | reverse complement strand
GGCCTGGATGTTGGGGTCCACCTCCAGCTTCAGGGGGCTCAGCAGGCTCTGGTTCACTTGGACAGCTGTGATGCCTCCAATACCCCCAGCCCCGCCGTAACCCCCGGCCATACTCATGCTGGTGCCCAGGCCACCTCGGTAGCTACTGCCCACACGGGAAATGGACGAGGAGCTGATGCGAGTGCCCGGTGCACTGGAGTACGAGCGGCTGCTGAAGGCCCGGGGTCCAGAGGTGGACACCTTGTAGGTCTTCTGGGTCACCCTTGTGGACATGGTGGAGGCTGGAGTGGAGGCGAGAAGGCTGAACCTGGCTGAGACTCGCGAAGAGGCCAAAAAGCTGCTTCCGTCTTTTTTATATATACATATTTTATTGATTTTTCTACAGAGAGGAAGAGAGAGGGATAGAGTGTTATAAGCATTAATGAGAGAGAAACATTGATCAGCTTCCCCCTGCACACCTCCTACTGGGGATATGCCCACAACCAAGGTACATGCCCTTGACCGGAATCCAACCTGGAACCCTCATTCTGCAGGCTGACACTCTTTTCACTGAGCCAAATTGGTTAGGGCTGTGTGCACAGTTTTGTAGTTAAGCCTTGATTGTTGTTGGTATCATTGGGAGGAATTGGCCTCTAGGTCAATTGGCTGTGCAGATCAGCTGTGTCTATGCTAGGAGAATTTCTGTGCTGAAGCCACTCTTATGAGACACGACTTTCAAAAGCCTCTGTGTTCAGCTTAGATGGGGCAGAGTCTCAGGACAATGCAGACAGCATTGGTTTCCCATCAGCCTCGCCCTAATAAGCCCCTGTGTCTCAGTGTCCCATGGTAATCGCTACAAGCACCTCTGAGAGAAAGCAGCCCTCAAGTTCTGCCCACTGACAGACAGTGCAATTTCTCTCCAAATGAGTCTGGGTCCCCAGAGTCTTGTCCAGAACTGAAATTCAGTGCAGTTGGGAGCCTCCATCTCCCTCTGGGTTGAGAGAACCAGCTATGCACCCAGCTTCCTGTCCTCTCCATGCAGGTGCCTTGGTACCTCTGCCTCTGGAGCTCCTCTGAGTCTCGGTGTGCTTTTCTATTTCCTGACAGTCCAGTTTCACCCTGTATGCCTCTGAGTCCCCAGAGTCTCGCCCAGAACTGGAGTCCAGCACAGCCAGTAGCTTTTGTCTCCCTCCCGCCTGAGCAAGCCAGCCGCGTACCACAGTTGCCAGTTCTCTCTGTGTGATCAGCATCTCTGCCTCATGCAGCTCCTCCAAGCCTCAGTGTGCTGCCCTCTTTTCTACGAATTGTAGAATTTCCACTCAACGAGCCTTCCTGTGGTTCTGGATGATGTCTGTTCTGTCATTTAGTTGTAGTTTTGAAATTATTGTGCATTGCAGCAGTTTAGATATTTACCTATGCCACCTTCTTGGTTTCTCCTCTAAGGTGTCTAGATTTAAAAGTCCAAGTTAAAGATCAGTGCTTTCAGAAGGGAATAGTCACCAGAATAACCTGAAAATTTTCTAAAAATACTTTCCTGAATCCTATCTTCAGATATTCTGATTCATTCATTCAACTAATGGTTACTAAGGACCTTGTGATGAAGTCTGCATACAAGATGGACCAAAACAGTCCCATCCTGCCCCAGTTGCTACAGAAAGACTGAGCATGATCCCAATGATGTGTTTTTAAAACATTACTCTTCAGGTAATTCTGATAAGTAGACAGTTCAGAGAAACAATGTTTTAGACCAAATACAAACAAGAGACATTTCTGAGGGGTTGTTTTAATTTTATTTGGGATGAACCAGATTTATACTCTAGGATTGCATCTATTTTTCACTGAAAAATATTTAAATATTTTAGCTTCTCTAGGATATATACATGACAGGACAAAAGTAGGTTTACACTTGTTTGTATGGAAAATAGTACAATAATAAATAATAATACAAGAACACACTGTTTCCCAAATGTAAAAAACTACTTTGCTTCATCCTGTATATATATATGTACATATATATACAAACATTCTTGTATATGTAAAGATATATGCATATCTTAGATTGAAACATAAATGTTAAGAATAAGAAAGCACATACTTAACAGATGTAGTAAGAATAAGCTGGTATTGGGTGAGTTTTTAACAAATTAACATTGTTGGTTGATACATTAACTATGGACATCTGCACAAGTTAAAAAAAATTATATTGGATTTGAAAGTTTGACAGTTAAAGGTCAGATTGCTTATGCAAATGAGTTATTTGTTTTGAATTATGCTATTCACTGTGATTTCTCCTTGAGGAATTTTAAAGCCTTACCTACTTTAATGTTCAACACTTTGAAACTAGCTGAGATTTAAAAACAGACATTTTATGCTTGCTAGGGTTCTTTTTCTCTAAATAATATCAGACTGAGAAGTCACCAAAATGAAATAAATGAAAGAATTCCCATTTCACTTTTTGATACCACCCAATTATGAACACAAAGACAATTTGACCTCACTGCTGGAAGTGTACCTCTGGGAGACCAAAAGGGTACATGTTAACAAAGAGCCTATGAATGGCCAACCCTTAACTGTTTGATATGTAAGTTAGTCAGCCTCTTTATCACAAGAGTCCCCTCTCCCCTCCCTGAATCAACACCTACATTTCAATTGGGCCAGTGGAAAATAAAAAGATGCCATTCAAAGCATCCCAGGTCTATTCACTTATAGTCTCCCTGTGTCAATCAGGGCTTCTTCAGGTAGTTCAAATGAAGAGACTTTATTTCCTGCAGGGACCACAAGCAGGTAGAGGTTGGGAGAAGGGAGTGAAGAAATAATGTGAGGAGCTAAGAGACTAGCCAGAGTGGGAAGCAGGTAAACACTCTTGGGTGGAAAAGGACAAGAAGAGGATGCTATAGGCCAGAATAAAACCATGAAGGAAAGGCTGTGGTGGTTGTTAAGGCACAGATTACCAGAGATCCCTTCTGGCAGGCCACAGGGAATGAATACTACTCTTATCTCTCCTTCCCTTTTTTTCTACATTGATTATCTAAGCATGCTTTCCCAGTGCCAAGTTTCCTGGGTCAGGGCAAGAAAGTGTATCATGGACAGTTTAAGGAAAACCTCAGACTTTCTATACCAGAAATACTCTCAAAAGAGTATTTGTAGTGGGAGTTTAAAATTAGGCTCCATTCTTTATACATAGACTATTTACTTTGTGGGCCCATGACTATTTTCAATCTAAACTCAGTTTTTTATTTCAAAAAAAAAGTTCTTATTTTCTATGTTTTTTTAAATCCAATTCTAGCTGTAAGAATTATGTGGGTTTTTAAATATATATATATATATATATATATATATATATATATATATATTTTTTTTTTTTTATTGATTTCAGAGAGGAAGGGAGAGGGAGAGAGAGATAGAAACATCAAGAATGAGAATCATTGACCCAGGTGCCTCTCCTGCATGCCCCACACTGGGGATCAAGCCCCAAACCCAGGCATATGCCCTGACCAGGAATCAAACTGAACACCACTGGGCAAGAATTATTTGTTTTTATGTCACCACTTCCTCTAATCAGTTATTATATTAGTAAATAGTAAGCAAGGAGCCAAATCTAATACAAAAACTATATTTGGGATTAGCTGTAATTGCTCCTCTACTTTAGCAAGGATAATCCAGAATTTTACTTTGGTGATTAAAATAATAGGATTAAAAGATGATCCCGATTATTTGTGCATTCCCTCTTATGATAGGAGTTATCTGTATAGTTACAGGACCTCTATCTTTAATATGGGTGTGGACCTGAATCAACCATCACACAAAAGCTTGTCTTCTTGAATACTTGGATTATTGAAAACACCATAATACATTTTATAAAAGATTCAGCAGGAAAAAGAATAACCACTATTAATGCTGTTGAAAGCCTGGATGGATAGCTGCCTCTGAGATGCTGCAAGATGAAGGCGACTTCAGCTCAAGATGTCATTGCCTAAAGGAGGACAATCAATGTTAGGCTGGTTGCCATCCATGTGATTTCACAAAAGGTTGCCCAGAAGGGATGTCACCCACTGCAAGAAGCACAAATGTTGTTGCCAGGACCTTGTATTTTTCAAATGCAGGACCAAAGGCAATGTGATACTGACTGATAAATGGAGCATCGTGTAAATGATTTGTACACCCAGAAAGCGGGATGCCTTCCCCAAGAAAACATTTGAAGAAGAGAACCTTGGAACCTTTAAATCACAAAGAAATACACTAGTGTCTAGTTTTCAAAGGGTGCTTAAAAAATGAGTAATGCTAAAGTGGGAAAACTAAATTTTCTAATTTTTATTTATTTTTCTTATGTGTGAAAGTCAACAAAGATGTCAGTGAGGGATGGTTAGCAGGAAATTTTATTCAATTCCATTGCATTTGCAAGTTACAGTTTAAGGTAATTGTTAGCCATTTGCAATTATTTTCAAGCAGCTAAAGTAAACTTCCTTTCAAAATAAGTTCAGCATTAAGATTAAGAAGAGATTGTTGATTCAATCCTTCTTTGCCTTTACACCCTGATGCCTAATAAAGTCCCAGGTCCAGGTATGACTATTGATTATCTAATCTGTTTTACTTGTTTAAATTTGCTTCCACCCTCTTATTCCAGCCACAAATAGCAAGATCCCTAGAAGTACCAGATGCTGCCCCTTGTGAGGTAGGCTATGCTTATTCTGTTGTGAGGTGGCCAACTATTGACTCTTAGTTTGCAGCAAAGACACAGCAGTTTCCCATTTGTTGAAACAAGGCTTCCATCATCACTCTCCTCCACAAAGATCTGAGTGGTTTCTCATGGCCAGTAAGACTATCACAAGATAATATATTTGGAAATTCATCTGCAGTTTGGTTCTCTTCACCCACCTCCACATAATGCCCTCACTCCCACCTGAGCTTTCATTTATTTATTTTTTTGGCATAAATATTTTTTTGGTTCTATTTGTGGTCTAACATAGAAGCAACTTGAAAACAAATATGTTTTTTGAAAGTCTGAAGTCACTGCTAAGGCGAGGCTCTGTATCAAGGACAGGAAGGAGAGAGAGAAGGAGGACCTTGAGGAAGGCCACAGGTGAGAGAAAATGTTCCTCCAGCTGTGGAAGGGATGGATGCTGAGAAGAGAGGAGCCCTGTCCTCCACTCTGTGGAGTGATGAGTTCAGAATAAAGAGCTGCAGGGAACACCTAGGGTGAACGGACGTTGAGCTTTGGGGTTCCAGTGAGCAGCAATAGAAGATTTTTTCTCGATTTAAAACTGACCTTAAATTCCTTATTACATGTCAGAGTCAACTTCTGATAATATATGACTCTGGTGAGGAGGATGTGTGATACAGTCTTAAAAATCACACTCCATTTCACATCTTACTATTACTAGCTACTGGAGGCCTCTCACACGGATTCATGCACATTGGAAGAAAATTAATTAGAAGGTGCCCAGTGGGGCAGGACTGGGTGAGATGGCATCGTGTAAATGATTTGTACATCCGAAAAGCTGGATGCCTTCCCCAAGAACACACTTAAAGAAGAGAAACTTGGAACATTTAAATCACAAAGAAATATACTAGTGTCTAGTTTTCAAAGGGTGCTTATGAAATGAGTAATGCTAGTGTGGGAAAATTAAATTTTCTAATTTTTATTTATTTTTCTATAAATAAATAAAATTTAGACAGGCCATACATGCCCTGGAGTGAATCTCCCATGGTCCCTCCCCGGCCCTGCAGCACCTGAGGAGGGAGGGGGGCACTGTGGAGTGAGTGAGGTCCCTCCAGTAGATGAGTTTCCTTGACCTGGCCTGTGGAGATAAGGATAAAACTGGCAATCTGGCATCCCCTGAGGGGTCCCAGAGTTCGAGAGGGCACTCTGCAAAGTTGCTGTTGCTCAGCAGCTCCTGTGTGAAGCATCTGCCCCCTGGTGGTCAGTACACATCATATCTACCAACCTTTTTGTTGGTCACTTAGCCTTTTATATATATAGACTAGAGGCCCGGTGCATGAAATTTGTGCATGGGGGTGTGTGTGTCCTTCAGCTCGGCCTGCTCCCTCTCCAGTCTGGCACTCCTTGAGGAATGTCTGACTGCCCGTTTAGGCTCAATCCTACCTGGATCAGCCCTAAACGGGCAATCAGACATCCCTCTCATAATCCAGTGACTGCTGGCTCCGAACTGCTCACCTTCCTGATTGCCCCTAACTGCTTCTGCCTGCCAGCCTGATCACCCCCTAACTACTCCCCTGATAGCCTCAATGATGCCTAACTGCTCCCCTGCCAGCCTGTTTGTCCCTAACTGCCCTCCCCTGTGGGTCTGGTCACCCCCAACTGCCCTCCCTTGCAGGCCTGGTCCCTGCCAACTGCCCTCCCCTGCTGGCCATCTTGTAGTGGCCATCTTGAGTCTACATGGGGGCAGGATCTTTTGACCACAAGGGGGCAATCATCTTGTGCGTTGGAATGATGGTCAATTTGCACATTACTCTTTTATTAGATAGGATAGAGGCCTGGTACATGGGTGGGGGCCAGCTGGTTTGCCCTGAAAGGTATCCTCATCAGGGTGGGTGTTCCCTTGGGGCATGGAGTGGCCTGGGCGAGGGGCCTGTGGTGGTTTACAGGCCAGCCAAGCCCCCTGGTGACCGAAAGGAAGGTCCTGGTATCTGGGATTTATTTATCTTTTACAATTGAAACTTTGTAGCCTGGAGCGGAGCCAAGCCTTCTGCTCACATAGCCATTGGAACTTTGTTGCCTTAAGCGGAGGCCTGGTCGGCCAGGATGTGTGGAAAGCTTGGCTTCCTCCATGGATAGGGACAACTCAAGCCTCCCTCCTGCTCTCTCTGTGACGTAGCCATCTTGGTTGGGTTATTTTGCATACTTGTTTTGATTAGCTGGTGGGCGTGGCTGGTGGGTGTGGCTGGTGGGTATAGCAGAGGTATGGTCAATTTGCATATTATTTTTTTTATTAGATAGGATTGTTTAAAATAAACGATGACTGCTCAATGAGTCTTATGTCATGCATCTATAGAATTAGGAATTTTATAGATCTAATTAGGCAGTGTTGTAAAAATAAAACATGATGAACAGTATATGACACACTGTCAATAGAAATTAATGACTTAGAGTTAACTCTGGAGAGTTATACAATTTTTTCACACTCAAAAAAATTTCCCTTAGCAACAATATTTACCGACTTTTCCATCCTTAAAAAAAAAAAAACAAAAAACCCAACTAACTCTTTGGGTCAATTTTTTGTTTGTTTATTTACCTTGCTTTTAATTTATGATAAGAACATGTAACTAAAATCTACCCTCATAACAAATGTTGAAGTGCAACTATATAATATTGTTATCTATAGATACAATATTCCACAGCAGATCTCCATAACTTATTATCCTGTATAACTGAAACTTTACACCTGTGAACAGTAACTCTTCCTCTTCTCCTTCCTCTAGCCCCTGCAACACCACTCTGCTCTCTGTTTCTGTGAGTTTGACTATTTTAGATACCTCATGTAAGTGGAATCTTTTAGTATTTTTCCTCCTGAAACTGTCCTATTTCCACTTAGCATAGTGTCTTCAGGTTCATCCATGTTGTCACAAATCACAATTTTCTTTCTTTTTTAAGGCTGAATTATATGCCATTGCATATACAATATACACACTACATTTTCTATATTCACTCATCCATTGATGGACATTCAGGTGTTTCTTTAATAATGTGAATAATGATGTTATGTGAATAATGATGCAGTGAATATGGGATTGCATATAGCTTTTATAGATACTGATTTGATTTCCTTCAGATATATATCAGAGTGGGATTGCTGGGACCTATGGTAGTTGTATTTTAATTTTTTGAGGAACCACTATACTCTTTCCCATAGGGGCTAGATCATTTTACATTCCCACCAATAGTGTACAAGGGTTTCAATTTTTCCACATCTTCTGGTTTTAAAAGAGCAAATAAATAGGCCCGGGAGGAGTTATTCAGTGGTTGAGCATCGACCTATGAACCAGGAGATCACACTTTGATTCCTGGTCAGGGCACAGGCCCAGGTTTAGATGTGCAGAGGCAGCCAACCAATGATTCTCTCTCATCATTGATGTTTCTATCTCTTTCTCTCTCTTCTCTCTGAAATCAATAAAAATATATTTTTACAAAAGAGCAAATAAACAATATTCACCTAAAACATTAGTTCTTAATATAGTTTGGGGTCACAAGACCCCTTGGTTAATCTAATGAAAGCCATGGGGCCCTCTTACCACTAAAATGCACACACAAAATAAATAATGCAATGTAGTTCTTAGAATGAAGAACCCTATATAACCTATTTGCAAACCCCAATTTAAGATTACTTCCTTAGATTAAGCTATTGTCGACACATACTGATTTAAAGATTGACAAGCTTTTTTATAAAAAGCAAGACAGCACCTATTTTTATTCTGTGGGCCATCTCTATCAAAACCACTCAATCCTGTATTTGTCGTGCAAAAAAACAGCCATAGAAAGTACATTTTAAAAAAATGAGCATGACTGCATTCCAATAAAACTTTATTTTCAAAAAACAGCTGTAGGCTGGCTTTGGCCCTTGGGCTGTAGTTTAGTAATCCATTAATTAATTCTTTCAAAAGAACTAAGTGGATTGCAGTAGTTAGGAGCTGGGAAACTCTTGAATGCACAAACGCACGTGCACACTATGAAGGCCATACAAACACACTGTAAAGGAGTAGCAGCTGCTAGATCTCCTTTCCTGGAACACCTAAGATGAGAAACCATGGAGATAATCTTCACATTTGATAACAATCTTTTAATTTGCATCTGATGTCTTACTTCAGTTGCTTTAGAACATCATTCATTAGTGCTTCTTACCAGTGACACAGGGTTAAAGTGCATTTTAGTTTATGACGAGGGAGAGAGGAAAATGCTGAGGTTATAGTAGGCATTCCTCTGTACCTACATTCTACCACATCTTCCTCAGAACAACATGCTTCCCTAAAGAACCTGCTCAAGGTTCCATCTATGGTTTACTTTCTGTTACTGTGTTTCCAAAATTTGTTCTTGGGGAGCACACTCAATGGTATTCACGATAAAAATTCCCAAAACTATAGCAATGTGAGCATATGTTCAATATAGTAAATGTCTGTACATTTAAACATCATAGGAAAGAAAACAACTTTAAATCGACTTGCTGATAGCTGCCAGCAAGTTTCCATGAAGAACAAACACTGTCAGACTAACCTGATCTATTGTCAAGTCCCAAGTAGATCAAGAAGAAAAGATAGTTCTAATTTACCTGAGCTCTGGGGAAGGTTAGGTGATTCCGTTATATGAGGCAATAAATTCAGAAAACATGGACCAGATAGCATAATTTTTAGGTGAGAATACAAATTGCCAGAGGTCAAAAAATAATACAAGGTGTTTTTCAAAGTCAGCTGGGAGCCTAGATTTTTAAAAAAGTTTTCATCACCAGCTTAAAAAAATAAAGAAGTCAACTCAGACAATGCCTTAGAAAAACGCACCTTAGGAAAACAATTCAAGAAGAAATGGAAATTCTGAATCTACCAATAATCATCAAAGAAATTGAAGAAGCAGCTTAAAATTGAACTCCTATTATCTCGTCCCCAAATACACTACATAGTTTTACAGGGCAGTGAACTAAGCATTTGAGAAATTCCCTATCTTATAAAAAAAAGTTCTAGAGAATAGAAAAAAGTAGTTTTCATATTGTCAGCATAGAGAGATATAAAGAAAGGGAGCAAATAAGATTGGACATTAACGGCTTGCGGACTGAAAGGTCCCGGGTTCGATTCCGGTCGGGGGCATGTACCTTGGTTGCAGGCACATCTCCACTGTGGGCCGTGCAGGAGGCGGCTGATCGATATCTCTTTCTCATCGATGTTTCTGACTTTCTATCCCTCTCCCTTCCTCTCTGTAAAAAATCAATAAAAAATATTAAAAAAAAAAAGATTGGACATTAAGGCATCTGCAGGCTCTCCCGGTGGGCAGCTGCATCCTCCACTGAGGGGCCTAATCCCTAAGTGAGCAAGAAGAATTGATCTCCATTGGCCAGGATTATGGGATTATGAAGGGAGAGATAAAACAGCAGGGGAAATTCTTCTACTGAGGCATGGGCAGTAGTAGCTAAAATGGCAGCCATAAAGGGAGGTATCTAATCTGGGGAAAGGATCTAATTGGATAAGGGGCAAAGAACCCTAGAAAATCTAAGAAATGCATTGGTTGGGGGAGGGCCCAGCACAAACTCACAGACGAATGGAAAAGACTGCACTTCTTCCCCAGCAGGACAAAACTGAGTCATCTGATCATGGATGAAATACTGGGCCCCTAGGTGCAGCCACTTATTTCTACCCCAACAAATATTACCACGACACCTCATCCTCCCAGAAATGCTTTTCTTGTGGCTCCATGGAAGAAGCCCATTTCCACTGGCTATGTCATCAGTTAAAGGTGCTAGAATAGCCTAATCTTGAAACCTGAACCATTTCAGGGTAAGATCAGAAAGTGACAATCACATTCTGATTGGAGAATAAAATCCCTCCCTTGCTCATGGGAGTGGGGTGGAGGTTCCAGGGCTACTGCTGAAAGGAGCACTTTCGGAATCCCCCAAGGGGAAGGAGGTGTGTTAAAAGGCTTTATTTGCATGGACTCACCTTCCTATTTCCAGTGTCCCCCTTCCCTTAACCCAGTCCTGAAAGAGGGGCAGCTGAGGCAGCAGAGCCAAAAGAGCCAGTGTCCAGAGCTTCTGTCCCATTGTTCTGAGTCTAGTTCAGTCCAAATTTAGTCCATTGTCTGAGTCCCACATGGCCATGAGCCACCTGGGTGAGTGCAGGGAGCAGGAATCACAGGAGTACAGGCAAGCAGGAGAGTCAAGAGCCCTGTGTGAGAGAGAAGTTTGTTGTTCAGAAGTTTACAAATTCAGGTTTTGCGCCCTTGCAGTGGCCTCCATCTTGCTCCCAGGTGTGACTGACCAACAGGTAGGCACCTTCCCATGTCACTCAGACCTTGCTGGGCATGCATCCAAGTGGCCTTTATCCAGTCCTTTTCCCCATGGATCAGCAGGGAACAGAGTTGGAGAGTGTTAAATTAGCAAAGCTGAATAAATGTTATGCCTGTACTATCTAGTCCTCCCTTTTATTATTTAACAGATCCCTTTACTGTTAAATAATAACCAGATTATTGCAACGGTATCAATGTGAGATAGCAATTATGAACAAAAATAATAAAACTAAAAATAAAACATTATCTAGGAAAAAAAAAAACACGTATTCTGAGCACTTTAAGATTTCTCCAGGCATATAAGGACATTTTAACATTAGAAAATGTTAATGGAATTAGCCCCTCACAATATAAAAAGAAAAAAACTAGATGATCACCTCAGTGAATATAGAAAAAGCATTTACTAAAGTCAGCAACCTGTACATGACAAAGTTGGAGTTGCTGGGAACTACCTCATTCACACACGCTATGTTCAGGAATAGAAGTGATATGGAATTTTCGGACTGAACTCTGGATTCTTTGTCCACTGGAATAAAAAAATGAACCCATGGACAGAAAGTGGTATAGCAAAGGTGGTGATTTATTGAAGAACAAGTGCAGACTCCCACATGAAGAGAGGGAAGAGTCCACTGAATTCCTCTTCCCTACAGCTTATAAAGGCTGCAAATCCTGGTGTCTTGATATCCCCTCTGATTGGTCACTATTCCCTTAGACTGGTCACTATGGTAATTCCTGATCTCAAAGATTGAACCTCACATGGGATATGTGAAGTTCTCCCCCCTCCTTCCCTTATTTTTTTCCTATACCCTTTGGGCTTTCTTCCACTCCTTCTGAATGAAGGGTTTCCTTCTCTTTATTTTGTAAATATGGACCTTTCTTGGCTACTTCCAATTCCCTTGTCTCATGTAAATACTAGAGGCCTGATGCAGGAAGATTCCTGCAATTGGGCTTCCTGCAGCAGTCTGCTTCCTTTCCTTCTCCCCTACCCCACCTGCTTCATTCGCTTCTCTGCTGCCTCATCTGCTACCCTCCCTTCTCTGTTGCTCAGCTTGCTTGCTTCTCTGCAGCTTCACTCCTTGCTGCAGGGCTTGGCTTTCTTCTATGCTGTCTTCAGTCTTTGCTCTGTGCCTGGATATGCAAATCAACTGTCATCCTGGTTGGGTTAATTTGCATACTCACTTTTGATTGGTTTGTGGGTGTGGCTTGTGGATGTAGCAGAGGTACAGTCAATTTGCATGTTTCTCTTTTATTAGATAGGATACCTATTGCTGCCTCCTTGTCTTAGGGAAATATAACTGCACCTGGCTTCCTTGTGTTATGGAGATGTACCTTCTCCCTGTCTGCAACCCCGTGCATTTTCCCATGCATCCCAATTCTAAAAAACATCCCAAAACCTATCTATATCCCCCTAAAATTCCTACTTCAAGAGGACTGGGATGCAGGAAAATGCTACTTCTTCCCTAATTGCTTCCAAAATTGACCTCTAACGTCCATGTGGCTCCAATGAGGGCTTTTCCATGAAATATGACCAGCAGATATTCAATTTTAGATGGAAGAGCAAAGGGCAGGAGCAGCCCCGACTATTTTGAGGTAGAAGAACAAGGCAATATTCTCTCTGCCAGACATAGAAACTTAGAAAGCTTTAGATAATTAAGAGAGTGATTGGCATTAATTGTCCTGTCTGGATCACTCATTGCTGTAATACATCCATGAGGCACAGCCCAGGAGAAGGTGGAAAATGGGCTAGGTTTGGAAAGGAGCCTTAGAAATATAGAAAGATTTAGGAAATAAGCCTCCAGCCTGATGGTAATTCTAACAATGCTATATAAACAATAATAAAGAAAACACTGATTAAAAGTAATACATTTGCAGTATATTCAAATTTAAAACAAGAAAAGTCAACTCTTCCCCTGACATAAGCACCTGAGACACATTTTAAATGTAGCATAAAGGATGTGGCTAAAAGAGAATTTCTTTGAGATGCCATATGAAAAATACACTGAAGGTTTACTGAGAAAGGAAGCAAAATCTCTTACTCTGGATGTCCTAAAAATTCATATTGACTTTATCAAAAAATTGGGATCTTAATTTAATAAAGGTGTTGAAATTCATAATTTGGCTACAGAAACTATTTCTAGTTGTGTAATTTGTGCTAAAGAAAAGGGGCCACATACTAAACCTGACAAGTTCAGGGAGGCCTACCTGGTGGCCTTACAAACTCAGAGACCTCCTGTAACCACATAGGATGGTCTATTTCTAACTAAAAGTGAGTCATGGCCCATAGTCAGGTCCCAGGCCAGTATCTTCCCAGACAAAAGTCAATTTTTATCTTAACTGAGCCTCCTTATTGTCTTTTTGTATCTGTGATAACATACCTTTGGAATGTCAGGGTAATTTCCTCCCCAGCCCCCCAAAATCCTCACTGTAAGAGAGCAGGGACCACAAAACCCCTGATTGCTATTGTTATTGTGTTATTAACTGCTGACTACCCATAAATGTAAAAGAAGTATGTGTTTGTTTTATTCTTTAGCCAATCCCTGCGACTTCCCAGCTTCGCTTTCCCCCACCTCCCTTATGTCTTCTCTTTTGATTGTAATGTATCAAATAAGGTGCAAACTGCCAATCTCTGTTGAGATTTTCCTTCCCAGCAATTGTCCTCAGTTTGGCTCAAATAAACTCACAAAGATTTTTTACAGGTTTAAATATTTCTTACATTGACAAATTCTAGAAATAATGTGAAGATGCTCTCTTATGGGGAAACTGAAGGGGAATCGGGTTACATTAATTTATATGCATTGTTATCTCTCCCCACACGATCATCTTTTACTTCCACAAATATACACGCAGATGCTGTTCCTAAGTAACTATCTGCTCTTAATTCAGCAGCAAACACTCCAGCCACATAGTCGGTTAAAAGTCTATTCAAAGAGGACCCTTGTCATCACTCTGGGTTGTGGCAATTCTAAACTCAAAATATAACAAGGGAAGAACAGTTGCCATTTGCCAGGAATGTACTTATGTATTTTTAGTCTCATTAAATTCAGAGTAAATTATGGGAATGATTTATGAAGGATCTAATATAAGTGACAGGGTTAAATAAAAGATATAACTGAGATGACCATGTGTAATTTGTGGTGAAGTCAATTTTGTTATGCATAAAATTCACCTTTATACTCTAGGTACTTAGCCATCTCCAACTTGGTAGATGAAATCATGTTTTGTTTTGTTTCTGTTTTTTTTTTTTTCCTAATTTACCGAGTACAGCTTAGAGGATATGACTGTTGTTCTCAGTGGAATGTGTGCTGCATCCCAAAATTATACTGGGTTTTCTATTATTATTCTCAGACAGTTGATCCAGCTAGTTTATGCAAAGAAGAGAGCAACACACAGGAAAAACAGTCTGTGGGACTCGGAGGCTCCACACATGCTCCCTTTCTGGCGGAAATGCAGGCAGATGGTTGAGGAATGATCTGTGGCGGAGCCCAGTTGTCAACCACGTGGAGAGCAAGTGTCTCTCTTCCCATTGAAGTGGCTCTCATGACAGAGAAATGGCAGCTCCCTAAGACTGCACCTTCTACAGTTTTACTCTTTTTTTTTTAATTGATTTTAGAGAGAGAGGGAGAAGGAGAAAGAAACATTGATTGGTTGCCTCCCCCACACACCGTGGGACTGAACCCACAACCCAGGCATGTGCCCTGACCAGGGGTGGAACCAGTGACCTTTCGGTGCATGGGACAGTGCCCACCCTTCTGAGCCACACCAGCCAGGACTACAGTCTTATTTCTTTAATGGTCATTCAGTATCACTTATTCAACAGATATTTATTAAGCACCTTGCTTGAGCCAGTCTCTATCCTGGGGCAAGTTTACAATGGTAAATATCGAACTAACATTTATTGAGTTCCTTTTTTTTCTCTCTCGTACTTTGGCTTAAGCATTTTGCCCTTTCCTCCATGGAAAGGGACAATCATTTACCATCATCATCTTCATAAAAACTAGTCAGATGACATAGACAGCCAGTACCTGTCACTTGTTAGTCTTCTCCAGCATTGGGTATATTTTAAGAACATTAAACAAAATAAAAACAACATAAACCAAAACAGTGCAAAAATCCCACATGCTTGGTACTTGAATATATGTCTATAGAGGAGAAAGGAAAACCTCATACATATTTTTCCCCACTTGGGAAGTGTTAACATATATTATTCCATAATTTTTTTTCTTTTGAGTTCCTACTATGTACCTGACTGGATTAAGTACTGAAAGTGTAATGGTGGATAACAGCCTGCTTGCAGCTTAAATTCTGCTGAGGAATACATAAGAAACATACACAAATAAATTGTGGGAGAGAGGAAGTGGGAGGGGTCACTTTAGTTGGCAGAAAGTCATCTTCCAGGAGGTGACAGCAAGCACATTATAAAAACTGTCAGGACTGCAAGTCAGTCATCCAGGAAATGTTCTCCTGTTTGCTGCTGAATTTTGTTTTCTTACTTGATTATATATTGTTGTTATTTGGTTCAGATAAACTAGACCTTAAAGCAAATGAACAAAACCTGGCTTCTTCACCGAGCTGTGAAAAAGGAGTTCTGCAAAAGCAAATATTCTCTTATTGTAAATATTGGGGAAAAAAGATGCTGGTGTTTGGCTAATTCATTAGTGCAGAACATTGATTTTTACTATAATGTTTTCACTTCCTTTAGATCAATGATACTTAATATTATTGGGGGCCATGGATTCTTTTGAGAATCTAATTAATAATATAGTATCTCCAAAAATGCATGTGTGTAGGAAGTAGAGGGTACAATTTCAGGGAAGGTTTACACATTTTCTGTTTCAAATCACAAATCATTTAGATTATTACTAAACATGAAACTTACCCTGTTAGATGTCAAAATTTATTTTAAATCTGCAGTATTTAGTGAATGTGATTCTGGTACAGAAATTAACAGAACAGAGTAAAAATGAAAAAAGTCTCAGGTGTACCTAGTATACTAAAGACATCTCAAATCAATGGAGAAAAGTTGAATTTTTATAATGATACTAGGAGTCCAGTGCACAAAACTGTGTACCTTGAAAGGAAATGTGGGCCGTGAGGCTGCAGTGGACACAGGGATGGGTTTTGGCCCATCCTTTGTGCCCCTGTCTGGTTCACTCCCACCGCAGCTCCTGGTCCCATCTGCCTGCAGCCCCACTCTCATCACCGCCACTCCCATGGGCTGATGGCGCCTGCCATGCTCGCACCCGCTGATGGCGTGGAACGATTAGGTTCAGTCGGTGCAAACAGCGGCTGCTGCCCTGATCGCCCCTCAGAAGCAGGGAGAGGTGGGGAAGTCCTCATGGGCAATCAGGGTTGGCAGCTACCACTTGCACCTGCTGACAGTGCTGAGCAATCTGGACCAGTGCCAGGTGCTGGCAGCAGGTGTGAGCAGTGGTTCTAGCTCTGGCTGTGAGTGTGAGTGGGGCCAGCACTGGCTGTGGGTGTGAGAGGTGGCTGCCGGCCCCAATCACCCCTCAGGATCAGGGGGAAGTGGAGAAGGCCTGGGGCGGGGGGGCAATTGGAGCTAGCAGTCTCAATTTCAAATCAATGGGGAAAAGTTGAATTTTTATAATGATACGGTGAAAATAATTATGTGAAAATAAATGTTTAGATTTCTGTCTCAAACCACTTATCAGGAAAAAAAAAATTGTGCTGGGTTAAAGATTTAAATGTAAAAACTTAAACTATTAAAGAATTAGAATACCAAAACTATGGGTGAAAAAGTTTTTACTCACTGGGTGGGAAAAACCTTTCTAAGCAGAAATCACAAAGAAAATAGTAACATGTATAACCAAATGTAAATTTTAAAGTTTATAATAGCAAAACAAAATGAATACCTTTCTCGATAAAGGCCAACTTAAAAAGATTATAATGTAATTAACAAAAAAACTCTTCAACCCATAAATAAATTTTTACTTATCCTATATAATAAAGAGCTAATATGCTAATTAGATAGACCTAACAGCAGAACAACTGTCCAGATGGTCATTCGAATGACCCTCCAGATGACCCTCCAGATGAAGCCAGGGTGGCAAGAGTTAGCCAGGGCTGAGAGGGCCGAGCCCCTTGCACAAATTTTGTGCATTGGGTCTCTAGCCTTTACATAAAAGGTGAAATTACAAGATAAAAATGAGCAAGAAGTGTGAACACAATAACTTAATCTCAAAGCAAGAGCTCAAAAGATATACTAGTATTCATTAAAGGAATACATTGACAGGTAACACACATAATATAATTAGCCAATCTCTAATAATAAAAGCACAAATGCTAATTAGACCAGACAGCCAGATATCCCTGATCTTCCAGATGAAGACGGGGCTGCGAGGACCGAGCCCCTTGCATGGATTTCGTGCATCAGGCCTCTAGTAAATATATAAAAAGTATATCATCATATGCCTAAGCTCAGAATAAATAGCAAAATAAAATAGAATTTTTGCCCATCAACTTGATCAAGATTAAAACAAAAATCTGGAAATACTTGTATCGGTTAAGGGTATGGGGACATAAATAATTATACATACCTGAGTGTAAACTCAAACTTTCCTAAAGGAATATTTGACATTATAGGTCAAGCACTTTAATAATATTGGTACCATTATAACTAACCTGGTTATTTATTAGTTAACAGGCATACCAGAAGGCTGCATTTTAATACTCTCCAGGACTGTTCCCTGCAGATCTCTGGGGGAAGAGACTGGACAAAGAGAGAATAGATACATGCCAGGAAAGTCTAAATGACATAGAGAGAGTGTTTGCTGTCAGCCAAACCTGGGTACTGGGCATTGGCCAGAATAGGCATGGCCACTATACGGGCATGGAATCCTAAATACATGAGCCTCTGAACAAAGGAAGTTCCCTCTCTTGGCTCTCATGGGACACTTGTGCAGGGGGTGGCTCTCTCGCTCAGCACAGTAGGACATATGGAGCCCACACACAATGGACTGATGGCCTACAACTGCTTACTACAGTGGTACCCCCAAAACCCCACTCCCACTAGTACTGGGAAAATTCCACCCATGAAATTCTCCAATAACAATATGAGGCAACATTGAAACTCCACTTAATGGAAGTTTCTCCAACCTTCTGTAATAACAAAAATAAATCCTTTGTTTTTCTGGAAAATGTTTTTCTGAAAGTGTGAAAATTCCACAGAGCAATGACAGGAAATGCTTTGATAGATCTGATAAAATGCCCTACACTAGGGCACTGGCATTCAGAGTCTCTGTTTCTAAACTGGAAGAGGCAGTTTCTTTCTGCCTTCTTCATCCTTTTTTCTCTCTTTCCTCTTTTCTTTCATTTCTAACTACATTGCTGATGGCATATTTTATTATGTTTTGTAATTACCTGCAACCCCTCCTCCACCAATGTTATACATCCCACCATTATACTTGGGGGGAGGGGGCATATAATTTGTTTGTTAACAAAACCAGGGAGGTGGAGTGCATCACATCTGAGCAGAATCTCTACTGGCTGAAAGTTTGCCTTGCCTTCTTTCCTTTGCCGTGAGACGAGCTATGTCCCTGATAGGGGCTGTTTGGTCAGATGTGAAGAGCATGTGGAGTAGAGTCAGCACTAACTTAGGTAGATAGATACAGTAGAAGTGAGAAAAATGCATCTTTCTGTGTAGAACTTCAAAAGGCACAGATATTTGATTACCATAGCATATCACAGCAAGTTTTGCTATGGATCCTGAATTCCAATAGTAGCTGTGTCAATTTCTGGCTGGGTTCAAATCTGAGTCTGCTCTTACTATGCAATATTGGCTTTAGTCTCTATAAAACGGGATTACTAATGATATCTAGCTTTTAGGGACATTATGAGGATTAAATGGCTTAAAAGGGCTAACTGGGTTATTAATTATAAAGGTATTAGAGTAGTGCCTAGCAAGTATTAAAAACTATTAGTGTTTGTTAAATAAATGCATGTGTGTTTTTCTTTTGTGTATATGTATATAGAACAAAGTCTAGGAAAGTATACAAGAAAGTATTAATAGTGACTTAAGATTTTATCCACTTTTCGTTTAGCTACATCTTCTAGTATTTCTCCAATGATGTATATTTCTGGTATAAATTTTTAAAAAATCTATTAAAAATCTCTCAAGTACTTTGCATTGAGAGTCTGTCTAAACAAAGTAATTATAATTGTACTAGAGGCCCGGTGCACAAAATTTGAGTACTGGGAGAGGAGGTGTCCCTCAACCCAGCCTGCACCCTCTCCAATCTGGGACCTCTTGGGGGATGTCCAACTGCTGGTTTAGGCCGATCCTACAAGGCCTAAACCAGCAGTCAGATATCCTCCTCACAATCAGGACTGTTGGTTCCTAATGGCTTCCTGCCTGCCTGACTGATTGCCCCTAACTGCTTCTGCCTGTCAGCCTAATGAACCCCTAACCACTCCCCTGCTGGCCTGATTGCCTCCAAATGTCCTCCCCTGCTGGCCTAGTCCCCCCCCCCCCCCCCCCCCCCCCCCCCCCCCCCCCCCCCCCCCCCCCCCCCCCCCCCCCCCCCCCCCCCCCCCCCCCCCCCCCCCCCCCCCCCCGCCCCAACTGCTCTCCCTTGCCAGCCTGGTTGTTCCAATAGCCCTCCTCTGCCTGCCTGATCTTGCCCCCAATTGCCTTTTCTTGCTGGTCTAATCACCCCTAATTGCCTCTGCCTACCTGATCACCCCTAATTCCTCTACCCTGCAGGCCTGATCTCGCCTCTAACTGATCCTTTGCCAGCAAATTTGGTTCTGATTAGCCAGTTTCTATGCCAGTCAGCATCAAAAGCTCCACTTTTTAGGCAGCCATTGGCTCCTCACAGTTGACCCAGATTTAGTTCTGATTGGTCAGTTTCTATGTCATTCAGCATCAAAAGCTCTGCCTCCTAGGCAGCCATTGGCTCCTTGTAATTCACCCAAATTTGATTTTGGTTGATTGGTTTCTATGCCAGTCAGCGTCAATAGCCCCGCCTCCAAGGTAACCATAGGCTCCTTGCAATTCACCCAGGTTTGGTTCTGATTGGCCAGTTTCTATGCCAGACTACATCTTTGGGCCTATCTCTGGGCCTGATTATAGAGATAGGGCTGATTAGCAGCCACCCCAGGCTGCTGGCAAGCAGCTGAACTGCTGACCTCTGAGAGAGGTGTGGCTGCTGGTGAGGCTGAGAGAAAAAAGCAGGGTCTGATCAACCTGCTTCTCTATCTGTGCCTCACCAGCAGCTGCTGCTGCTGCTGCTGCTGCTGCTGGACAGCCCTGCCTCTCTCTGTCTCCCAGAGGTCAGCAGTTCAGCCTGCTTGCCTGCTGCACACACAACCTGGTAAATGGTTGAGCTTCTCAGTTGTTGTGGATGTTATGGACCCAGAATTTTTATATATTAGGATTGCCTTCTTTATTATGATTTCATTCTGTCACTTCCTCAAACATATGTGATTTATATATATATATATATAAGGCTAAGTGACTGTCTGTCCATCCAAAGGCCGGTACATATGATGTGTACTGACATCTTAAAAATAAACATTGACTTTTGCATGCATGATACATATAAAGCTCTCAGAACAGGTATTATTGAAACCCCCAGTGAAATGATTTATAACAGATCTGTTATTGAAGCTATCTTTGAAAATAGTATATCTATAGATAATATTAAAAATATATCTAAATGTGTGATTCTTTGTCTTAAAAATGAGCATGTTCATAAATTAAGTGAAGAAATTTTGGATATACTCGATAGAGATTTCACACCTATTTGAGTGATGATTTCAGCAATTCAATGATGCCAAAGAGAAAAACTTTCACATTGAATTTCTTAATACTATTACTCCTTTGGGAATGCCATGTGATAAATTAAAATTGAAAGTAGGTGCAATTAAAAGATCTAACATAATCAAAGCTGAAGTATTAACAGCATCTACAGTAGGAGAGGTTGTTCTGATTTCAAGAATTGATTTCACCATCTGACACTAGCCTCCCATTTATATTAATTCAAAGACAGTTTCTCATGATGCCAGCATCTGCAATGACTATTAATAAATCACAAGGACAAACTCTAGGCAGAGTAGAAATATTCCTACCTGAACCCATTTTGGGATATGATCAGTTATATGTTGTTTTCTCTAGAATTCCAAGGGTGTGTGATGTTAAAGGTAAAATTGTAAATACTTCATCACAAGGGAAATTAGTCAAGCACTCTGAAAGTGTTTTTACTCTTAAATGTGGTATACAGCAAGATATTAGAATAAGTTTAATCAACTTATCAGTCATTTTCATATCATGTTTTTGTTTTTATGTCATGTCTGTTGTTACATCATCTTGTCATTATTTATTTATCAGTTTATATATTATTTTTATATGCGTTTTACTAATTTTCTTTCATCTCTGACACTTCTATTATAGAGAACAGACACATAGCAATATTAAAATATTTCTTCTAATTAAGTTCCTTTCAATGTGCATGAATCTGGGCCACCAGTTTTATTATAAAAAGTCAACAGAAAAACAGTATGAAACAGTATGTGGAAGTTCTATTACTGGCAATTTGCTTGAACAATAGAGTAGGCAACATCTGTAGCCAAAATCTTGAGAATAAGATGAAATATTTAATTATTATTTTTTATATATTTTGTATGTTTGCTCTGGAAATGTCTTGATTTCTAATATCATTGAACCTTGTCTTCCTAAATAAGATAAACTTGTTGAGTCATTAACAATTATACCCCTGCTTCTCTAAGTGAGGCTCAGATGCCAATGAAAGAACATGAACAAAAGGATAGACACAGAAGCAGTAAAGCATCGAACAGACTGTAAAATTACAGCAGGAAGTTTAAGGAGAGGTGGGGTAGATAAGAGATCAACCAAAGGACTTGTATGCATGCATATAAGCATAACCAATAAACACAGACACTGGGGGATTGGGGTATGCCTGGGAGGGAGTGGGCAATGGGGAGATATGTATACATGTAACACAATAAAAAGAAAAAGAAAAAAAGAAAGATGAGTTCTAGCTTCTAATATTACAACAATTAGGCAGACCAGTGAGGAACAGCTTTGCTTTTTATAAACAAGGGTAGGGATGCGATTGGGTCATTTGCTGGGATTGTTGTCATTGCAAGGAACTTTTCCCTGCCTACATTCAACATCTTTTATCTTCCCTGCTGAGAAAAAGCTTTGCAAGGATTTACACACAAAAATTATGATCCTAGAGCAATCATTAACACCCATGTCTTTGCCTAGCTACAGCCACCACAGCTAGAGAATCCCACTGAGAACAAGGATGGGAGAACAGAGGGGTCACATCCCTATTTATTCTCTTCTAGAGGCCTGGTGTGTGAAATTTGTGCATGGGGGGCTGTACTTCAACACAGCCTTCACCCTCTCCAATCTAGTTCCTTTCGAGGGATGTCCAACTGCCCATTTAGGTATGATCCTATCGGGATTGGGGCCTAAATGGGCAGTCGGACATCTCTATCACAATCCAGGACTGCTGGCTCCCAACTACTCACCTCCCTGCCTTCCTGATTGCCCCTAACCGCTTCTGCCTGCCAGCCTGATCACCCCCTAACCAGTCCCCTGCCAGCCTGATTGATGCCTAACCTGCCAACCTGGTCAACTCTAACAGCCTTCCCCTGCAGCCCTGGTCACCTCTAATTGCCCTTCCCTGCAGGCCTGATCACCCCCAATTTCCCTTCTCTACCTGCCTGGTCACCTCTAACTGCCCTCCCCTGCAGGCTTGATCGCCCTCAACTATCCTCCCTTGCAGGTCTGGTCCCTCCCAACTGTCCTCCCCTACTGGCCATCTTGTGTCCACACAGAGGCAGCCATCTTTGATCACATGGGGGCAGCCATATTGTGTGTTGAAGTGATGGTCAATTTGCATATTACTCTTTTATTAGATAGAAGCCTGGTGCATGGGCGGGGGCCAGCTGGTTTGCCCTGAAGGGTGTCCTGTATGAGGATTGGGGTTCTCTTGGAGCCTGGGGCAGCTTGGATGAAGGGTCTGTGGTGGTTTGCAGGCTGGCCATGCCTTCTGGCAACCCAAGCAGAGGCCCTAGGATCTGGGATTTATCTATCTTCTATAATAAAAACTTTGTAGCCTTGAGTATAGCCAAGCATCCTGCTTGCTCCATGGCTGCAGCCATGTTTGTTGGAATTTATTTATCTTTTATAATTGAAACTTTGTAGCCTTGAGCAGAGGCCTAGGCCAGCCAGGCTGTGTGGAAAGCTTGGCTTCCTCCATTGCCAGAAGCCAATTAAGTCTCCTGCTCTCTTCAGATCTGTGACTGCTGCCATTTTTGTTGGGATTTATTTATCTTCTATCATTGAAACTTTGTAGCCTTGAGTGGAGGCCTAGGCTGGCCATAGAGTTCAGAAACTTTAGCTTCCTCCATTGCTGGGGTTAACCAAGCCTCCTGCTTACTTCATGGCTCCAGCTATCTTGGTTGAGGTTAATTTGCATACTCACTCCTGATTGGCTGGAGGATGTGGCTTGTGGGTATAGTGGAGTGATGGTTAATTTGTATATTACTCTTTTATTAGATAGAATATTCATCATATAGGCTTCTGGTGGGGGGAAGCTCTTCAAGTACCTGGGAAGATGCAGAAGTTTCCTCTGATGGTGCATATTCTATAACAGGTACTCCAGGGAAGTCAGGAAAGGCTTTCCCTAGGAGGTAAAATCTAAAAACTGAAGACTGAATGAGATTAAGCTAGTTGGAGCAATAAGAAGAGGCTTATTTTGGGGAGTGGGATCAGCTCAAAGTAATAGCTGTCATTCTGGACGTCCTTCCACGGGAAGCCACGGTGGTGGGGCCAAGGCAGAGGTGGTTAGGGGTGATCAGTTAGGCAGGCAGCGGGGTTAGTGGTGATCAGGCAGGTAGGTAGAGGTGGTTAGGAGCAATCAGGCAGGCATAAGGGTAAGGGCAATCAGGTTGGCAGGGGAGCACTTGGGAGCAATTAGGCAGGCAGGCAGAGGTGGTTGGGGTGATCAGGCAGGCAAACAGAGTAGGGACAATCAGGCAGGCAGACAGGTGAGTGTTTAGGAGCCAATGATCCTGAATTAGAGAGGGTGCAGGCCAAACTGAGGGGACCCCCCCACCAGGCCCTGTGTATGAATTTCATGCACTAGGCCTCCAGTTATATATATATTTCAGTGACTGACCCTATGTCTGTTCAACTGCCTGACTAACCAGTATATATGACGTGTACTGGTAATTTAAAAATAAATGCTGACTCGTGCATGCATGATACATCTAAAGCTCTTGCTGGCCCCAATCACATGCGTGTGTTTTGATCTGTAATTGTTTATCGTGAATTTGGTTGTTTTTGTTGACATTCTGAAGCTGAAAGAAAGCAGCATGGTTGAAAGAATATATCTGAAGACCAACTATTGGCACAATGTACCTGTGAAGCCAAAAGGAGCCAGTGTCGTTACAGAATGTATCTGAAATATTTCTTCTAATTAATTTCCTTTCAATATGCATGAATCTGTGCACTGGGCCATTGGTCAAATAATCATAAACAAAGTAGCTACATTGAAAATTATAAACTCTGCTGAGAGTAATTAAAGAAGAATTAAATAAACACATTATGATAAGATATATTATGTTCCTAGATGTAAAAACTCAATATTGTTATATTTACTAAATGTAACAACCTAGAACCATAAAGTTTCTATAAGAAACCAGGATGAGTCTTCAAAACTTTAGAGTAAGTAAAGATTTATTAGAGAGGACACACAAAATATCTTATTATAAAAATGATATAAATTAGGCTTTATGAAAATTAAAACATTCATCATAAAAATGAGTAGGTAAGCCACAGACTGGGAAAAATATTCTCAATACATATATCTGATAAGACTCATATCCAGAACATATAAAGAACTATAATAAATAATTGACCTAATTTTACAAATGAGCAGAACACTTGAATAGACGCTTTACAAATGATGCTTAATGTCACTATTCATCAGAGAAATGAAAATTGAAACCATGATGGAATACCATTCCACATCCACCAGAATGGTTAAAATAAAAAAGAATGACAATATCAAATGTTGGAGAGGGCTTAGAAAGTAGAACTTTCTTATGTTGCTTGTGGGAATATAAAATGGCAAAACCACTTTGGAAAATTGTTTGGCAACTGACATTTATTAATTTAATGACCCAGCAGTTCCAATACTAGGTATGTGTTTAAGAGAGATAAAAATATATATCCACAAAAGGACTTGTACAAGAACATTCACAGGTTTCATTCATAATATCCTCAAAATGGAAACAATCCAAATAAATACAAACAGGAGATTGGATAAACACGTTTTGATATCTATATATATAAAACCCTAATATACAAATCGACTAAACGGGAGAACTACTGGCAGAATTACTGGCAGTTGCTATGATGCGCACTGACCACCAGGGGGCAGACGCTCAATGGAGGAGCTGCTCCTAGCCCGCAGGCATGGACTGGCAGTGGCAGCTAGCTAAGGCAGAAGCAAGCGGGGGCCCTGATCACCCTGCTGGTTGTCCCACAGATTGACCCTGATCAATGGCCAGGGACCCTACCTGTGCATGAATTTTGTGCACTGGGCCTCTAGTATTTATATAATGGAATACTGTGTAGCTATAAGAAGTGAATTATTTTTCTTATAGCTACATAGTATTCCATTATATAAATATATCAATAATGTGAATATTTTTCAAAAATACTTGTGAGTAAAAGAGGTCATATACAAAAGACTACATACTAAATGATTTATTTCAAAGGACAAAAATAGGCCAAACACATGAAGGGTGATAGCATCAGAGAGTGGTTGCAATTAGGGTGAAGGATATTGAATTGAAAGGGATGCATGAGAAATTTCTAGGCAGATGGAAATATTCTATAGCTTATTGGTGGTGGCTGCACTGGTATACACAGCTGCCAAAACCTCTCAAATGGAAGACTTAAAATCTGTTATTTTGCTATCTGTAAATTATACCTTAATTTTTAAAAAGCTGAGGATAAGAGCATAGTGTGTTTATAGGTGCAAATGACTACTCAGGGCTGATGACTAATTCTTTTCTCAAATTTCATTCCAGAAAACAAGAGTACACTGCCCACTTTCATAATTTTTTCCCTGTATTTTAACCCACAGTGATAAAAGAGTTATTAAAGACCTTTCTCCTCATGGTATGTCATAAGAGAGTTAAAACCATCCTATCTAATAAAAGGGCAATATGCAAATTAACCATCAGTCCATCGCAAGGATGGTGGCGCCCATAGCCATAAGATGGTGGTGCCCAGTCCTTTCAGCCCTGCTGGAGTCCCCCAGTCCCGGTGGGGTGGCCACTGAGAGCGGGCAGCGTGAGCAGCCTGGCGGAATGCTGCAGTGCCTGGCTGTGTAGAGCCTCTGGGCAGCAGGTGTGGAGCGGCCAGGCCCTACAGAGAGCTACTGGCACATGGATTCGTGCGCAGGGCTACTAGTCAACAATAATGAAATAGGTCTTATCTGAAATGGAAGAGCCTAGGACAGTGGTTGGCAAACCGCAGCTCGTTAGCCGTGGTTTGCTGCTCTGTTGACTAATGAGTTTGCCCACCACTGTCATATACTACCCTTTACCTCTTTGCACACAATATGTCACAAATGCCTAATCCTCACAGCTTCCAACTACACAGTAACGTTTAGTCTAGTCCAGTGGTCGGCAACCTCATTAGTCAACAGAGCGGCAAACTGTGGTCATGAGCTGCACGTGGCGAGCTCCATGTGGCTCAAGAGCCGCGGTTTGCCGACCACTGGCCTAGGACATGTTATAAAAAAAAAAAGCAGATTGTGAGAAAGGACATGCCATCTGTTCTTAAAAACTTTGGCTGGTGGAATAAGAATTTGGGTAGAGAGAACTATTCAAATAAGCTTATATATGCTGTACTTCTCCACCTCTGATTTATACTCAATAAGTTACACCCCCCAAATAAAACTGATATCTGAAAAACAAATCCTGTGGCCATTATGATATAAAGAACTTAACTAATTCAGTGATCTTTTACAGAATCTTGAAAATTATGGATCCTCAATAATTATTTAATTAATGTACTTACTGATTAGTTAGAATTTATGTCCAAATTACATATGTCCATAATGGAAAATATACTGCAATTATATTATAATGTCGTCATATAAAATGTTTGAACCAGAGATGATTTCATTAGGCAATTTATGGGAAGTATATTTAAATTGAGTATATGAAATAACGTACAAATC
>PVJN01028430.1:0-27209 GCA_004026805.1 Lasiurus borealis | reverse complement strand
AGTTAAACTCTGCCCCAAGTAGCAAGAAAGGACCAGGCTGCATGGCCCTTGTTTGTAAACAAAGATAAATATCATAAATGTCGGCTGCCAGACCTCAAAGGGGGGTATGACAGGCTACTTGGAGAGAGAAGTCCAGGCATTGCAGCCAGTCCTTTGGTCTCCCTGGTGGTCTCCAGCAGACCTTTCCAGAAGCAGCAGGGAAAGCTCAGAGTGCCAGAGGGCATCTGCCTAAGCACCTTCCCCACAGGTCCCCCATCTCCTCTTGCCCAGCGTTCACACTAAACTGGACTACCACTCTCATCACAGGCTGTGGTTGAATGCTTTGGAATCGGGCACTTAGATGTGAATCATTAGCAGCAGGTCAATAGTTACCCCTCAGTTTGTCTATATAACGGGAATACTAGTCCCTTCCTCACAGGTGTCTATAAGGAATAAATGAGATCATGTATGTAGAGCCTTTAGCAGAGTGCCTGACATATAGCCAGCTATCACAAATATTAGGGGCTATTATTATTTTGGAGGAGTTGTTATATATTTCACTCTCTGCTCTGTTATTTTACCCACCGGGGAGACATGCAGAGCTAAGGGACCATCTATGGCAAACTCAGAGGTTGTTCCAGAGTGGGGAATGGTGTGATTATAGCAACCAAGAGAAGCAGCAGCTGTAGGGAGGAAGTGAAAGGAAAGAGCATGTGCTGGTAATGAGGTGATATCTGTATTGATTAATCTTGCCTCTGGGCTGCCTCAAATCAGTTAGGACCCAGCCTCTGAGGGCAGGGAGATTGAATCATGTTTGTGGATGGCCCATTCACCCCTGATACAAAATGAAGAAGGTCCCTTGGGAGACATCTAGAGAAGAGTCCTCCAAAGGGGAGAGGGTTTCTTTTCTCCCCGCCCCCCCCCCTCAACCCTCACTCATTGGTACAGGATTTCAGGGAGATAGCTGGCAGAGAGGGCATTGCCCCTGCCTCAGAGCCTGCCTGCTCCAGGCCAAGCTTTGGATGGGGACCAGGACCTCACCCTCATGGATGCTCACAGACAGGACCCAAACCTAACAGCAGTGCTTGACTATTCCTCAGCCTCAGAGAACTGGATGATTAAGGAAGATTGGGAGGTACTGTTTATTTTCAACAGGATGTCATTTCCAATGGGAAGACCATATGCCTTTTTCTAGCAGGCTGGTACGCAAGCAAGCGACTTTGGTAACTGAGATAATACATAAAAGTGCACTTTTGTGACTCAGACACTGAACATGTAACTGAGACTAATTTAGCTGACATCCACTCAATATTTTTCAGACTCCTAATAACTTACTTTTTAAAAACATGTGGTGTCTTTTTGAATATATTAGGGTGACATTGGTTAATAAAATTACATAGGTTTAAGGTGAACAATTCTGTAATACATCATCTGTATATTATATTGTGTGTCTCTTGTGGTGTTTTATAAGAAGTTAATTGATAGGCTCTTGAAAAAGTGAATCAAACAATGTATTAAAGGGGCTATATTCTAGTCAGATCATCTCTGTGTTTCTGTGTTCTTAAAGGTAATTGTATGTCTGGAGTATGGGACACACACATGTGTAAACATGCACACTACAAATGAAGATCCAGAGAACACAGATGCTGTCTAATTCATCAGGACTTGAGTTTCTTCCTGGTACTGACTACAATGGCTATTATACTGGATAATACAAGGCATGCTCCTTCCCCCACTCCCCTCAAAATCATGACAGAACCAATTTTCTCATTAGTTTTGGGAGGTTTACGGACAGAAATCACATTATTTAAGTCACTTCGTGATTCTATGGTGCCCAATATACTGATATGAAACATGAGATTTGCCTTCAGATTTTATGTTGTGGAAAACAAAAGGAAGAACAGTCATTCTTTTCCTACCTGATGCTGCAGCCAACCAGGAGCCAGGCTGCTGCTCTCCGAATGGGGCAGACTTCAGGATTTAATCTTCAGCTCCCTCCCCTGGAATTAGAACACCCAGAGAAAACTTCCAATTGCTGTAGAGCGAGCAGACTGTCTACTCCCAGCCAGTGCTTTCTCATTCCCATGGCTTGGTGAGTGCCAGGGTGTCTGGGAGGTTGGGGGGGGAAATAGAAGAAAGAGTTCCCAGGGCAAGACTTAATTCATCCAATACCCTTTCTTCAAGGAGAGGAAAGCCCTCTTTTCAGCTTTAATTTCTCACAGAAGGTCTGCCACTGCATTACTCACTGGTAATTACTACTTGCCCCTTCAAAAACAGCAGACACACTTTTTGGGCGAGCCTCCAGATTTCTGATGCATGCCTGTACCTGTCTCAGGGATATTGCTGCGCCTGGGAAAACTGGGAGGGCAACAAGCCCGCCCAAAGGGAGGACCTAGTGTAGGCTATTAATCAAGGTCCTGGGATAAAATGTGCCACAGAAGATCAGAGGCTGGTGAGAGCTACTCCGTTCATCAGGCATCATCTCCCTCATGGGATCACCTGGGTAAGGCTTGAACTTCTTCCAAGTAGATCAGCAGCTACACTTAGTTAAGCTTCAACTTGTTTCCCCAAAAAGGAGAGGAGTAGCAAGAATTACTACTGCAGAAGGAATGTGGTTTTCTTACTCTGGGCAGTCAACATAGGAGAGTCAAAGATGATAGATGTGCAATTATAGTTCCTTCACATTTAATATCAGGAAAGATGGTGTTTAAGAGGCTATTTCCACGATAAGCATATTAGAGAGGCTCCGTGTTTGATTTATTGCTTGTTTCCAAGAAAGTGTAGGTAACAGTCGAGAGGATAGATCAAGAGAGTAGAAATCAGGAAACCTGGGCTCTGCTGTTTACTGTTGTGACCTCAGATAAATGACTTCACCTGGTTTCCAAATAGGTAAAATGAGAAGATCAAGCTGGGAGATCGTTACATAACAGAACACCATTTTTCACTTTTACATCTAGTCTGCCTTGTTCTCATACCAACAGTTTGGTTCTCCTGTGGCGAGTCAGCCCTTCCTTTCAGCTTATTTGGATGGTGTTGATACCACCCCCAGCCTTCTTCAGAAATTCAAGGTGACCAAGTCCAGCCAAAGGAAGTGACTGACAGATTCAGAGATTGGTTTGTGCCAAGGAGTCCCTGAGACATTTGCTGGAACAAGGCATTCTAATCTAATAGAACAGAGCCTAGTGCTTCTGTGGCCATCCTAAGGAGAGAAGGACTGCCTGCAGATAAAGCCATTGCCAACGGAAGCAACCAGAGATGGCAAGAAACCAGTTGCTAAAATGTCATTTGAAGATTTGAATGCACCCCTGGCTGAATTCAGCATGTCCCTAGGATTTTTTAAAAACATTTCCTTTTAACTCCTTAAGCCTGTTTCAATTAGCTTTCTGATGCTTGCCACTGAAAAAGTTCCAGCTCATATGAATCCCTTCCAACCATCCTCTACACCTAACACTACTGCTTTTTAACATTCATATGTGCAATGATCTGGAGAGCAGAGGAATACATAGGGCCAATTGATCAGTTTCTTTTTGATGCATTCTTAGAAAAATAAAATTTAAAGGCTAAGCTTGCATAGCAAAGAAAGGTAGAAGTAAGGCAAATTCTGATAAAATATTTATAAATTCTTTTCTCTCTGACTACAGCTTTTGTTTTTTTTAAAAAAAAATTCAAATAACACACCAAGGTGAACTGCACAAAGTGAAAATCCCCCACCTTTTCACCTTCCAGAAATAACTAACCAGCAGGGTTGGCCGGAAGCTGGTTAGAAATGCAGAACCTCAGGCCTCAATCCAGTCTTGCATTTTTAAAAGGCTCCCAAGTAATCTGTATTAAAGTTTGAATCAAAGTTTAAAAGCACTAGCTAAATGTATAGTCCTCCAGAGATTTTTTTTAATATATATAGTCATCAGTATTATTGTATACATATAACTTTTTAGCTATTTATTTTAATGATTTTTGCCAAGGAAAGGCATACATGAATACAATGAATCAGAAACAAGGTAATAGAAATCCTTTACAAAACATAAGTAATTCATTTACTAGAACAATGTGTAAATTATAAAGACGTTACAATCCCTACTATACCTGAGGGCACTATATACTGTAGCAAAACATCCCAGGATAACATCCTAGACCAGTGGTTGGCAAACTCATTAGAGCAGCAAACTACGACTTGCAAGTCGCATATGGCTTGCGAGTTGCATGTGGCTCGCGAGCTGCAGTTTGCCCACCACTGCCCTAGACCAGTGGTTCCTCTAGATGAGACTGCATCAGAACCTGCAAGTCCTGCTGCTGGCCCTGGTGATGAGTGCACATCATAGCTACACCCTGAGTTTCTGATTCAGTAGGTCAGGAGTGTGACCTAAGAATTTGCATCTCTAACAAGTTCTTATGTAACGCTGATGCTACTGGTTCAGGACAAAATTTCATCAATATTTAAAAAATAAAAGCTGGTTTGTACTATCAATATATATAAAAGGCTAATATGCTAAGTGTCTAACCATTTGATCATTTAGTCATTTGACTGGTAGCTATAATATACATTGACCACCAGGGGCAAATGCTCAATGCACAGAAACATGGAATAGGGGGGAGGGCATGGGAGGAAGGCAGGAAGAGATGAACTAGCGATTTTATATGTATACTAGAGGTCTGGTGCACGGATCCATGCACCAGAGAGGCCCCTTGGCCTGTCCTGTGCCTCTAGCAATCCAGGACCCTTCAGGGAATGTCAGACTGCTGGTTTTGATCCAATCCCCACAGGCCAGCCTGAGGGACCCCACCCTTGCATGAATCCAGGCTCTAATATATACATAATATTCTAAAACCTGCTTTTTTTTTTCACTTAATACTGTACCTGGGACATCTTTCCATGTCAACCTGTAGCATTGCATCCTTCTTTTTAAGTGCATAAGGTCAGAAATTTGGGGCTAAGATAAATATATATTAAATGACATAAAAAGGGAATTGTTGGCATCTTCAACTTAAGGACAAGCATCCTCACCACCAGAATCATAACTTTGAACATTAAGTAAGCATTTTGTGTTGGAGTTTACAGATTAGCAAAGTTCTGGACTGATCAGGAAAGTGACTAGCCTTGTGTAAGTGCCACAGTAGCATCAGTGAATGAAAGTGCCAGTGCATCCAATGCATGGAGCAACTGCAGATGGGAAACCTTGGCATAGAGCTGCTATACCAAGCTGCACACCCCCAACACTTAGTCATACACCCCTTTCCGGAGTCGGCTCAGGCTCCCAGAATGAAAGTGAGCCATTTGCAACAACATGATGGACTTTGAGGGCATTATATTAAGTGAAATGAGTCAGACAGAAGAAGATAAATAATATATGATTTTACTGATATGTAAAATCTAAAAAAAACACACACTACTGAAAAAACAAGGGCATAGACATAGAGAACAGATTGGTGGTTGCAATGACTAAGTCATGGAGATGCATTGTACAGTATGGTGACTATAGTTAACAATACATTTTGCATATTTGAAAATAGCTAGGAAAGTGGATTTTGAAACTTATCATAAGAAAAAAATGTATAACTGTGCATGGTGATGGATGTTAACTGGACTTATTGTGATCATTTTGAAATACTTATGTACAAATACTGTATCATTATGTTTATACCTGAAACAACTATAATGTTATTTCAATTATGCCTCAATGAAAAGTAAAGAAAGTGATCCAGCTTACAAATATGTCTGAAACTTCAAGGGGGCAGTGCAGGAAACAAATATTGTATTTTGAGGCAATTCCTGAGAAGCACATGACATATTTCTGAACAATCCCTCTGTTCATCTGGAGATGCTTTCCAGATATTTCCCATTGTTAAAATGTTCTGGTTTCAGATTTCCCTCCTCAGGAAAGTTAATCTGCCAAAATAGTTTTTTCCGTAGTTAGAAATATACAGTAATATAAATAAAAATATTTTGAGCAATTCTTATGTTTCTGTAGCCACATATGTAATCATTGTCAAAGGGAGAGTGTAACCACAGTATTCCCTGAAGAATCACATGCTCAGTATTACAGTATAGAAATTAGAAATCTCTAAGAGCCACATATTGGCCCCAAACTGGACAATTACTAGTCTTAAACTCTGCTTACTCATTCAATAAGCACTTACTACACCTACTATTGGCCTGGCATTGTGCTGATATCTAGAATGTAGACATCTGGAATACAAAGAAAGGTACATAGCATGAAGGAGCCTAATATGAGAGACAGACAAAAAAATCAAGGATTAGAAGGATAAGATATATACAGAAGAAGAGTATGCCTAACCCAGCTTGGAGTTATGAGAGATGGCTTCAAAAATGAAAATGGGCTTGAGATAAATCTGCAAGGGTGACCAGAATGTGAACCAGACAGGCCGGAGGGAGCATATTGTGCCAAAGAAAGGAGGTGAAGAAGAGCATGGAAGACTCAGGGGCCCATAAAACGTTTGGTGTGGCTGGAGTGAGGATGTGAGAGAGGGGATGAGCGGGAAGCCCACTGAGGTAATAGATGGCGTCCCTGAAGGATTGTCAGCAGGGATGTGACTTGACCAGGTTTGGAAGAAATGTGGAGATGTAAACAGGGGAACAAGACAAGTCCCATAGAGCCTTGCTTCATGGCTCTGCAGTATCTAAGGCAGCTGTGAATGGGCTGGCTTTTGCAGTGAGAGATAAAGATATGGGGAGAGATTCAACTGGAACTAAGGAGAGAGAAGGACTGGTTGGAATGGCGGTTTGGAGGCACAGAATGAGCCCAAGGGCATGCCCATATTTATGGTCAGGGTAGAGAGCTGATACAGGAACAAAGAATTTTGTACAGGGGTTGGGGGTGGGGTAGAAGGGGTCAATGGGGAATCAAAGGGGACATATATAATACTTTGAACAATAAAGATTTTTTTTTTAACAAGAATTTTGAACAGCATTGAGTTATGCAGTGAGAACGGCATGGAGAGATAGTAAGTAACATGTACCATGGGTTTATTTTACAAAAACAAACAAACAAAACCATAGCTCTCCCCACATACTGCACAATTTAAAGGGTTCCTATATGGTATGAATAGTGTTTCCCCAACATTCGTGTCTACTCAGAATGTGACCTTATTTGGAAATAGGATCTTGCAGATGAAATTAAAATGAGGTCATGCTGGATTAGGGTGAGCCCTAAATCCAATGATTGGTGTTCTCATGAGAAAGGAGAGGGGACACACAGAGAAGAAGCCCATATGAATTCAGCTGCAGAGATTGGAGTGGTGCAGCCACACGCAGAGGATTGCCAAGGGCCTCAGCATCTAGGGAGGGCCAAGAAAATGTTCTACCCTGGAGCTTTCAAGGTGACTGCCTACACCTTGATTTCCGACTCATAGCCTCCAGATCTGTAAAAGAATAAGTTTCTGTTGTTTTAAGCTACTTGGTTTGTGGTACTTTGTTCTTTTTTTTTTTTTTAAGATATGTTTTTATTGCTTTCAGAGAGAGGGAGAGAGAGAAAGAGATAGAAATATCAATGATGAGAGAGAATCATGGATTGGGTGCCTCCTGTATGCTCCACACTGGGGACTGAGTCCATAACCTAGGCATGTGCCCTGACAGGGAATTGAATCATGACCTCCTGCTTTATGGGTCAGCGCTCACCACTGATCCACACAAGCCAAGGTTTGCAGTACTTTGTTATGGCAGCTCTAGAAAACTAATAAAGCACTTCCCCCGAACCGCCCCCTCGCAAGACTTTCACTTAAATTTTCTTGAAGTTTCATTATTATTTAGCTTTCTGGGTGGGTTTAGATCTGGGAGGGATGCTGTAACAAGCCAGGAAATTTCCCACATATTTTAAAATTCACTTTATTTCACAGCAAGACCCTGTGGGATTGGGACACAGGTTAAGTTGGGTCTGAAGAAGGGGGATGTTCTTGGGGAAATAGGCCCACATTCAGTGTCACAGCAGAGTAATTCTAAAGAGCAGGGACACTAGGTCCTACCGACATGCAATAGATGCTTGGAAACAGGTAAAATGGGTATTTCCAGATAAAGGAACTGAAATTTATAGACATTCGGTAATTGGGTGAAAGTTACACAGTTAATAAACATTGGAGGCAGATTTTCTTTTTTTTAAGTATATTTTATTGATTTTTACAGAGAGGAAGAAAAAGGGATAGAGAGTTAGAAACATCGATGAGAGAGAGACATCGACCAGCTGCCTTCTTCATGTCTCCTACTGGGGATGTGCCTGCAACCAAGGTACATGCCTTTGACCGGAATCAAACCTGGACCTTTCAGTCCACAGACTGACGCTCTATCCACTGAGCCAAACCAAGGCAGATTTCGGCAAGGCAGATTTTCTTACTCCCAGTTTAGAGGTGTCCCTTTGGGCCATTGCAGACTCTGCCATGCTGTCTCTAAGAAATCATCTTAGACTGAAGACAAAAAAGAGAAGACATTATCAGCTATTTTCACAGAGGGGTTCTTCCACACTAGTAAATCTCCCATGCATCTAAAAGCATTCTTGTAAATACCAGGTTCTTGATGTAAACTATCACATGCATTTCCTGCCTTCTAAAACAAATTACACTGAAATGATTTATCTCCTCCCTGTGGTATGAACATACATCATTATGGACTGCATTGTGAAATTGCCTCAATTCCTCTAAAGAAATCAGCAGAAAAGTGCAGGCATAGGTTGAGGTGGCATATTTGGTGGCCGCACAGATATGCCCACCACAGAATCTATCAATAGGAGAATTGTGTGGGTAAAGGTCAAAGCTTCCATTTATTGAGTGCTAAATATATGCCAGGAAATGTGCTAAGTGCTTTAATACATGCTCTTTTTTCATGAAATCTCTCAACTTCCTGTGATAGGAAGTTGATTTCAGATAGAGGAGGGGAGAGGGGGAGAGAGATAGAAATATCAATGATGAAATAGAATCATTGATTGGCTGCCACCTGCATGCTCCCTACTGGGGTTTAAACCCACAACCCAGGTATGTGCCTTTCCCGGGCATGGAACAGTGACCTCCTGGTTCATGGGTCAACACTCAGTCACTGAGTCACACCAGCAGGGTTGATGTGACTATTTTGAATCCCCAGCTTACAGAAGAGGAACCTGTGACTTAGAGACCCTCTGGTATGCGCTCATCCTTATTCAAGGTTGGTGATGTTCACATACCTGGAATATATATCTGCTGTGTAACGATCAAATTAGTAAACATCCATGTTTAAAGTCTGGAGTCCAGCCAGTCCCTCTGTGAAGATTAAAGGAGAAGGGTTGTGTCCTCAGCTGGCATGGAATGCTCTCAATTTTCTCAGCTCAAACTTGTTATGAATACATTATGACCCACAAACTGCAATGGCTAATCTAAGTTTCATGTCAAGTCAGCTCTGCAAATAAACTTCTCATGTAAATAAGATGAGAACAGGAAAGGCCCCGGGGGCATCCTGCATTCTCTCAAAGCTGGTGGTTGGTGACAGGCCCGCCAAGACTGCAATCTAAGGCTTCATAAAAGCCTACCATCCACAGATGCTTGCGAGCTTGGTTAAACACTTGGCAAGATTACCAAGAAACCATGTGAGTTGAAATCACACTGTGTTCTTCTGAGGACCTCCCAGGACATATTCTAAGTCCTCCGTTTTTTTTTTTCTCTTTGAGGACAGAAGCATCATGGTACAAACACAGGCCCAAAAGCTTCTCACACAGGAGGCCGAGAATGCAGCCCTTCCTCACTCAGAGGGTAGCTACATCTGAGTGATTTTAGTGACGACTAAAAATTCCACCTCCTTGGCTGCATTTCTCAGTTTCAAACCCGCTTTCTAAGTGGCAGAGATGGCATTTGGGTTGGCAGGGGAAGACCATGTGGATATGAGAAATTGGCACTCATCAGCCACTCCACTTTCCTTCTATTGTGTAGAGGCTGAAAAGCTAAAAACTACATATCCCAGGTTCCTTGCAGCTGGGGTTTGGTTTGCAAATCAATCTTCCAATTATATGCATGTGTGTGAAGTTTGGAAGAAGGATGTGAGGGAGGGACTGTTTTCCCTGCTGCTTCTGCTGTTGCTGTTGGCCAGGAGGTATGTGGTGACTGGAGTCTCAGCAGCGGTTTCAGGGGCCAGGAGCCGGAGTTGTGACTGCTGAGTGGCTGTTCTGGTGATGGCAGCGCAGCATTCCTGACTCAAACGGGGTGTGTTCTTGAAGCCAAGAGTCCAATCAATGAACTCCTGCTGCACACCCTGTTCCTGAGGCTGTCAGGAGGCAGAGGGGCTTCTCTGCCAGGTCAGATAAGCGATTCATTCCTAAAGCCATCGGAGTCCCGGCCGAGAACCCCCTTTTCCAGCCTTCCCAATAATTTTGAGATCCTCACAGAGGCATCTGGTCTGAGAACAGTTCCGGGTGCTCTTTCTGTGAGGGGGTCTGAAATTGGGAACCACCTCATCCCCCATCGTGCTGTCACTCTCCTCGATCTGATCAGATAACTCAGGCCCTGTGACTCCCCATCCTTCAATCACCATCCTCAAGAGGTCAGTTTTACTCTTCAAGGGCTGTGACTGCCCTAGGTCCTGTGTTAAATGTCTTTCTGCTTAAGAAAGCTAAGTGGGTTTTGTTTCCCACGACTGAATCCTGACCTCAGTTCTAATTCAAACCCAAGTCTTGATATATTTCAGATACTTTCTAAAAGTTTTCAGACTCTCATTAAAATAGGAATAAGACTATTATATTTCTTTACCTCTTGCCCTCGGCCATCATTTTGAGATTTGATGTTATAAAGACAGAGTTTTTTTAATGGAAATGTTTCCATACATTTAATAAAAATGTATTGAATATCTTTTATGTTCAAGACACTATGCTAAACCACAAAGTGCTGAGTGGCATAAGGGAAATAGCGCATGCTTTGCCTTATTCATGTGACTTTGGGCAAGTTACCTAATCTCTCCAAACCTCTTTTTTATCATCAGGTTGAAGAGATAGTAAGAATAATTATGTCTAGGATTGTTCTAAAAGTTATGTGAAACATAAGGGAAGTGTCCAAAGCAATATATAGTACATAAAAGGTTCTGAATAAATGTGAATTCTCTTCCTTTGTCCTAAAACATGTGAAAAATGAAATGATATTGGTTAAATATAAATATCATTTTGAGTAATCGTAAACAGTATTTGCTGGCCATTTCCAAATCATATTTCGTCACTTCCCTGATTAAAATCCTCTAATAGTTTTCTACGGCACTTTGACTAAAACTCAAACTCCTGACAAACCAACAAGGTCTTACTTAGCAAATCCCAAGTGCCATAGGAAGCCATTAGAGAGGATTTTAGCCAGGAACCATGTCTTTGTTATGCATCTTACCAAACTCATTCCAACCTCAGAGATTTTACACCCACTGCTCCCTGTGCCAGATCTTTTCATGTCTGCCTCTGTTCATTCAGGCCTCTGTTCAGAAGCCTCTCACCTCCCCCCATTCATTCTCTAACACAACCCCCTGCTTTAGTTCACCAGGACGCTTGTTTTCACCTGATCCATTCTTTTTTGTGTATAGTCTGTCTCCTGAATTAGAATTTCAGTACGATGAGGGCAGGGACCTTCACAGCTTGTGTTGTTCAAGCTACCTCTCCCATATTCATAACAGTGCCCAGGAAATAAAAACATATGATAAGTATTTACTGAATGATGAATCCTTTAATCTAAAAATCCCTGAAAATATGGTTTAAAGAAAACACTATGAAACCAAGCTGTTATTGGTAGCAATTGGTATGCCAATGTGTAACTAAATTTAAAAACATTTTTTTTAAACCAGAATGGGAGGAAAAAAAAATCACTAGATGCATTAAAATTAAACCACATAAACACAGAATATCTTTTCAGAGTTTCCTTCTGAATTGCATCTCCCTGTTTCCCAGAGATAGTTATATTATGCCTATTGCTGTTCTTTCAATTCTCATACTTTGTAAGATTTTTTTTGTCTTTCCTAAGGTTTGCTATTCCCAGTGATTCTCAATGATCAAAGATGGGGTTACAGATACAATTCTAGCTTCCTGGTAAATGCAAGGCATGGGAACACCTACATCCTTTGCCAGCCTGCTCTCCTGCAGTCCAAGCTTAGTTCTAGAAACATGAATTGAGGAGCCTCTTTGGTGACCCCAGAGGGAGGATGTAGCCAAATTTGGGTGTGGGCTGCTGCAGGCTCCACGGCACCAAGTGAAGAGGGTTGGCTTCAGAAAGAAGGCCTGCATCCTGCCCAAATGCCATGACATAAGCCCCCAAATGGCAGATAGCAAATAGCTCTAGGGAACATCTGGGATGGAGCCCAAAGTAGGTAAAGCCAGATAATTCTACTAGAGGTAGCATCTCCTTATGTCATGGAAAGCACCATTCAAATCCAGATTGTCATCCTTTGTTAGACACGTGGGTGTTTGTGTGTGTGTGTGTGTGTTTCTGTACTGAAATGCTCCCTATTCTCTGGTCTCTAAAACTTCCAGCTCCTTTGAAAAATGGTGAGAGCTGAGATTCTCATCACCATATTGTTTGCCTTCTGGTACACTCAGGGGAAAGTGCAATTATAAGTCATGATTTAAACAAACAAAATAAAACATAATGCAAATTAGGACCAGTTCCTGGCAAAATAAAAGGGCCTTTCCTGCATAAGTCCTCATCTCTGTTACTGATTTATTGGCTGAATGGCCCACTCCAGAAAGCATTTGGAGGAGCTCACATGCCAGAGAGCACTCAATACTTCCAGTTTTCAGTTAAGTGACTGGGCATTTTCCTTTAACAGCACCCACTTATGGTACGCTGGCCACTTCGCAGAACCTAGGACATAACTTGCCTGCAATGTAAGAGCTATAATTAAAGCCAACTTGAGTAATCACAAAACACGATCTAAGGAAGCTCAATCTGGAATCCAAAATGATATTAACAATGACATGTTAATGAGGTGTCTGCTTATACTTTTACAAGCAATAGGCACCTAGTATTTTCACTCTTAACTTTCAAGTGCTGTATCTATAAGAATGTCATGTGCACATCATTGCTTTAATTAAATGATCATTGCATAAAGATGAACCAAGGTTCATGAAACCTAATAGATACCTTCCCAGATAACTTTACTTTTAGTATTTGTACTTTTGGTTGCGTAGGAATTGCCTTTGGCAACTATGCTTTCAACAGATTGGTTTGAGAGCCATTTTCTGAGCAAATGGATCACAATGTTTACATTCACTGGGGTAAAGTGATCTACTACCCTCACCACTATACCATGACCCACCACCATTAACTATTACAACTCCCCCTATAAGATCGAGCACTCACCACCCACTGCTCTGAGCACATAGCATGTATTACTTTTCCTAAGCCTCATCATATCATTGTGAGGTAGATGCTATTATTATTCCACTTTAGTCATGCGGGAGTTAAAGCATAAAGAGGTTCGACAACTCACTCAAGGGCATCCAGCTAGGTTCTAAACCTGGCGCAATCACAAACAATACATATAAACATGATGCAATCTTACCCTCAAGCACCACGTAGACCAGTGGTGGATAACACATGTGCAAACAGATTGTTACAGTCCTGGATTTTAAACCCAATGTTTGCTTCCTAGGTCTTACTTTTCTACACAGACACATAATAGTGTGGATATGCTCAAAGAACATTGAGAGGACACCAGATTTTCCCCCAATTTATTATTAGTCTTTGTTCTCTGCCTGCCCATGCACTTATGGTCTTCACAGTCTTATTTTCAGCAATCTCCTCAGTTATTAGTCCTCAATCATAATATATAAAAAGCCAGGGGCCGTCACAACCTAAACGACAAGATGGATGACTCAACAGCAGGCTGTGTGGAACAACCAGGCTGGCAGAAGGGTTAGTGAGGGGTGATCAGGCTGGCAGGCAGAGGCAATTAGGGGTGATCAGGTTAGCAGGGGGGTCAGTTAGGGGCAAGGAAGAGGCAGACAGGTAAGCAGTTAGGAGCCAACAGTCCGGATTATGAGAGGGATGTCCTGGATTAGAGAGGGTGAAGGCGGGGCTGAGGGGACCCCCTTACCATGCACGAATTTTGTGCACCTGGCCTCTAGTTGTTCTATAAACACCTGTATGTGTCAACCTTCTGGTTTTGGGCTCAGAAAATGTAGCACCAGATTTCAAAACACAGCCCTGTTTTTCATCGCTCTGATATTTCTCCCCATGTGTCACTTCTTTCACAGCTCCTTGGCTCTGTCCCAGGCTGTTTCACCAGCCAAATCCTGATTCTAGCTCCACTGAGCTGTTGTAACAGCCTTTTCTCTGGCCCCCTTGATTTCAGTGATCCACTCCTTCCAACCATCCGGCCTCCTGCTAACAAACTATGTTTGTCATATTACTCCTTTCACCTAAGTATAGACAATTCATTGCTGATTGTACCAAATCCAAACTCCTTTGCCTGACCTGTAAAGTCTTCATAATCTCACCCCACCCTATCTATTGAATTTTCTATCTCACACAGTACAACACACACCCACTGAACCAGTTAGGCTGTTATCTTAACTGTAGAGGCAGCAACCCACATGCCTCTACAACTACTTTTTTCCTACCTCCCATGACCTCCCCATTGCTTAAGTCACATGCTAGCTAAAATGTCACCATCATTCAAAAGCCCAGCTCAGATATCAAATATTTAATTAATCTTTGTTCATTGCTGCAGGACAACAATTACTACCTTCTATTATATTTACATAATAAAATTTTAATTTAAATAACAGTAATGATAGGCTAGCCTCTATTGAGCACTTGCTATGTACTAGGGCCTCTTGGAATAAGCAGTTCTATTCTTGGTCTACAGTAAAAAAAAAAAAAAAAAAAAACAGGCACTGGAAGACAATCCAATCAGCTTACCACCTAACTGTTTGCTAATCATTCCATTTGTCCTGCACAGGTCTCTCTAACTAGTTTTCCACTACAGAGACAAAAAGTCATAATTATTCTGTGTCTTCAACACCAGCAATGAGGTGTGTATGCACTGGGAGATTATCAGTTCTACTGACTGGCTGTGTGTACATGCAGATGTTTACATGTTTTAAAATTCCTATCCTGCAAGAGTGGTACCATCTTTGTACAATGTGCAAATAAATGTGAAGCAAACCCTTTACAGCACAACGATGAATGGTTTTGGAGAATTCATAGTCTACAAATGGCCCTATGTGTTCTATGTTATCCTCACTGCATCCATCCTTTCCATGCTTAAACATAGATGGAAAAACAGATGAGCTGTCAACAATCAACGACAAACTTAATTAGGGCTGAGAGGTTGTTAATTCTTTCCTGGCCAAGACCTGGGTCTTCTTTTTTTATTAAAACTCAAATAGCAGAAATAGCAGCAAGATTTCCCCAAGTAACCAAATATGTGCACCAAATACAGATTTATTTTTTCCAAATCTCTTTCAGTGCTTCTTTTTTCTCTTTTAACAATTATGGTTAGTACAGTCATACATCCAGCAAAGATAAATATCACAGGAAGGATGGGGAGAGATTACAATTTAGACTAAAGCTTTAATATATTTTAAAATTCACAACTATTTCTTATATTCATCATAGGCATAATTTCCAGTTTCTCATTCCCACACCCATTCTATGAAGAACAAACATCACATGTAAAAATTCATAAGATTCCTTTTCCCTCTCACTTCCATCAAAACTTTAACAAAGGCCAAAACTCTAGAGAAAAACATTTATTTCAAAATTCTTACATTGGCTCAACTACAACTTATGAATTCCTAAGAAAACTCTCATAAGCAAAAACAACCATTTTTTTTAACAACATATCAAATGAGAAAAACCGAGCCTGAGTTTCCACTGACTACTTTCGATGCTAGCATTTTTCTTCACTTGAAAAAAATTACATGAAAAGAAAGAAAATAATTTATATATCTTGTTTCTTTGTGTAGTTTCTTACAGCCTCAGCTTATCAGGATTTCTTTTCTTGCCAATAGAAGCCAGATACATGGCCCATCTGATCCTCTAATAATTTTAGTGTTAGAGGTAAGTAAGCTGCCTTGAAAGCATTCTCTTGAAGAAGTCACTTCTCAAACTAAAACCATTTGGTCAGAGAAAACATTGTTTTATGTTGAATGATATGTTTAAAAAAAAGAAAACACACCAACTCATTGTGGAAAACTTAGAATATACTCTTCTTTCCTTTTCATCAGTTTTTGCTCATAGAATTTAAAGTCTGTAGACTTAAGTAAATCTTTTTTCAACACAGGCATTAGCTTTGCATACAATTTTGTAATAATATTCAAAACTATTCTTTCTTTTATATTTTTAATAGTCTCCAATGCTCACTACAAGTCATATGGTATGTACGTGTGTGTGTGTGTGTTTGTGTGTCCTCAGGCAATGCACCTGTTAATCAATGAAACTGCAAATTCAGATATGTTCTTTTCAAGAAGGGAACATGTAGGATACATTTTCTGCATCCCTATAATATGAAAATGAATTCCTAGAGCCTTTGCACATAAGCATCACATTAGGTGATTATGGAATTCTTGAGGCACAGTTCTTGTCTTCTAGAACAGTCCTCTAGCCTCAGGGCTGAGTTCAGCCCAGCTTGAAATCTATTGCATTAGTAACCTGTTCATTTTCATCTAAATGCCTGAAAGATTCTTTAATGTAGAAACTCAAACATCTTTTTAAAATACATCTCTAAATGCGTCTGGTAATTTTATGCATGCATGTAAGCATAACCAATGGACTCAAGAAGACACTGAGTGGTCAGGGTGGGGGGGCGGTGATGTGGTGAGGGCATTGCTGGGGGTGGGGTGGGTAGGGAAGGCTGGGGTAAGTTCAATGGGAAAAAAAAGAGACATATGTACTACTATTTGTAATACTTTAAACAATAAAATAAATTTTAAAATAAAAGAGTCTGGTAATTTTAATTTTATGTCAGATCTTCTCCAGCTAAGAAAAAAAGTTTTCTTCAGACTTATGGTTAATTATTGTTTCCCAAACCTCACCACCACATTGAATTTTGCATATAATTTTGTAATAATATTCAAAATTGTATGGTTCCCCTTCTCCATTGGGAATACTGTAAATCTGGGATCAGATCTGTGTCCTTTCAAGATGTTCATCTTGGTCCATTTGCTCCTTACTTTGTCTTCTCTTTTACTGCTTTGATTTCTACGGACTTCTATGTATTTACTCACTTCAGGACAGGTTTTAATTCTGCTGTTATATTTTTGGGATACTTGCCCTCATTTTTTGTTTCAGCCTTTGCAAATCTTCCTTCATCCTGTTTTTTCTTGATGGTCCCTGACTCCTATCTCACAGTGGCTATATCTTTTTGCAACTTTTGGAGAATACCAAAAATATGACTCCTAAAATATTTTTCTCTCTCCTGGAGAATTTTTTTAAAAAAGATATACAGCAGATAGATAGATAGATAGATAGATAGATAGATAGATAGATAGATAGATATAGATATAGATATGTAGATATGTAGATATCTTACATATGAAAAAGCTTCCTTTCTCTCATCTTGCAGCATTCTTTTGTAAGGCCCTCTTTGGCATTGTTCTGTTTATTTATACTGGAAAAGAGAACAATATGATCAAATCTGGCACTTTCCAACAGAGGGCATTGGTGAAGAGTCTTCATAGCTCCTGCTTTCCTCTTGGGCCCAAGCAAAGCAGATCTGAAGGGCAGACTGACTTACACAGTGCCTACCTTATTTCCTAGGCTCTCCCAGATATTTAGCTTTCACAGGTTTCTTGGCATTAGGTTTCCTGCTCTAACTGCAGAAATTTCTGACTAGGAGGTGAGAGACTGAGGCAATCTACTGCACTGTTTTAAAGGACAGAAAACAAAAAATCATATGCCCTCCCAACATGCATTGCCCCAGCTCCTTCTTGCCTCTCATCCTATTACAGTATTTTTTATTACACGAGTAGGCATTTCAGGACATAACACTCCTCTGCTTATCTCCATCTTCCTTCCTCCTGACTGTGGTGTGGGAGCCATGCTCTCTGAATGGATGTGGAAAGAGAGAAAATGATGAGTTAGATGGGAGGTATGAGTCTGGATTTGACTCTGGCTACCTCAGTAGACAGTTTCTTCCCATTTGGGCCATTTGTTTTTCCAGCCAATACAGTTTCAAGGTCCTGGAATAACTGAGGGCAAAGGGTGGAGCAAGATACATTTTCTTTCTATTGTCTTTCTGTACCAGCTGGGCTTCTGTGATTCAGTGTGTGGGGCTTTTAGTTTGTAAGCTTAAGAGTATATTTCTCAATCCATCCCACTAACAAGTGTATTAGTAGATATTCCCTGTGAACCTCAGCATATGGCCCTTTTCTATCCTAAATTTACAGTTAATTGTCGTTCCTTTTTTCACTGTTTAGTGTAGTTTCATGGGTGTTCTGGTGAGAAGTTTGGAAAGAGACCTCTTAAATATTATCTGTCTCCTCCTGGGAAGTTTATAAATATGAATGTTAAATATTGATAGCTATAATGATATATAGGTCACTGGTCAGCAAACTCATTAGTCAACAGAGCCAAATATCAACAGTATGACGATTGAAATTTCTTTTGAGAGCCAAATTTTTTAAACCTAAACTTCTTCTAACACCACTTCTTCAAAATAGACTTGCCCAGGCCATGGTATTTTGTGGAAGAGCCACACTCTAGGGGCCAAAGAGCAAATGGCTCATGAGCCACAGTTTGCTGACCACGGATATAGGTAATCCATAATATCACAAATATATCAGGTTTTGAATGCAACAGGAAAAGCAGATATTTTTCTCATGCCACTCACAGATTCAAAGGACAGAGAAATCATGAATTATGCAAAAGCACCATAATGGCTCATGTTTTGTATAGGGAGACAGAGAGCTATGATTCAAAGTGGCCACATCCCTCCCATAACTTAGAATATTCTCTGAAGTTGAAAGTATTATCAATTTAGAATGGGAGAAATCAGGCCCCAACAACAATTTCTCCTGAGATTATAATATTTCCTAACTCTATAGCAAGGGGGACAGCTTGTTCATTCAACTGAATCAAGAAAAACAAAGTGTTTCTAATATAAAGGAAGAGGCAGGGTGACCTGTTTGCATCCTCAGGATTGCAAAGTTGTTAATGTAAATCAACTTATAAATGAAGTAAACTGCATGGTCTCCTGTCTGGGAAAATAATAATAATAATAATAATAAGTCGTCTGCTTAGAATCTAGAAAAATGAGAAGCAGAGGAGGAATTTGTCAGTGAGTCTCTCTCGCATTGTCTAAGGGAGACAGCATGTTCTGGCTAGCTGAGACAAGCACTGTCATTCTCTTGGCAGGTGCATGCCTATATTGGAAGTGGGACGATTATAACAGATGACTCTATTACTATGTCATCTAGCTCCTTTACTCTGAGCGAGTGAGAAAGCTCTCACTTTCTACAAAAGGCTTTCCTTCAGTTTAGAGAAAAATTTGGAAAGGAAGAATGCGGCTCTAATATTGAATGGATAACAGGACCTAATTTTGGAGTTCAGGGTTAGCATCTTGACTCTAGCCACAGTCATTTGATGTGTATATGGCAAAATGACTTATGCTATAAAAAAAGTTCTATATGAATTATTATTTTTTTTGCCTATCTTTCCTATATCCAAATGCCTTCTGTAACTCCCCATTGCCTTCAAACTTAATTCAAAACTCTTGACTATGACTATCAAGATCCTTCTCCAATTTATCTTCCACTATTCCCCAACCTGGGCGGCTCTCCAATCTGGCCCACCTTGATGCCTTCCCAGGTGTCCACACTCATTTCCTCCTCATTGCCTTTAACTGTGCTTTCTCTTACTTGGAATCCCATTCCTCTTCCTTTTCACAAACCCAAATCTCATTGGTTTAAAGACAAGTTCAATCCTCCAACTAGACCCACTGATTTCTGCATTTCAGAGGTATTGCTTAGCATTGGTTTAACTCATCCCTGCCAGCCCTAAACTGTCACTGTAGATCCTGTTTACTTTGTCACCCCTCCATTCTCTTCTGTTATCTAAACTTAATGAAATTTTAGTATGCACTATTTAACGGTTCATTAAATTTGTAGGAGCAGAGAAATTTCTCGACTCCCCTGTCTTTACTGTGCTAATGACAGTGATGATGACAAATGAGCACCCACACATTTTCCTGAACTGAAATAAAATGTAAATCAGTCCACACTGTTAACATCCAGAACTGGACATGGTTTGCTATGGGTCTCATTGCAGTGAAGTGGCTGGAATTCTAGGTCTTTGACAGGTGAGACCAAAAGGTGCAATGGTTCAGAGAGGCCTACATTCAAATCTCTGCTTAGCTTTTCTCCACAAACTTAGAGCATATTTCTGAGATTCTCTAAGCCAGGGATTTCTCATCTGTAAAATGGGGAGTTCATAGGGTTTGGACGAAGATTAAATGAGATCCTGTTTAGCACAGTGCCTCACACGTGTTAGGGGCTGAGTAAATGTTAACTATGATTGCTAAGAAGAGTTCCAAAAGAGGCCTTCACTGCATCACTCTCTTGACAACTCTGGGATAGCTCAAGGACAAGAGAAATCTTATTGCATAAGACCTTAGGTTCGCTGGGATTAAAAAAGAAGTTAATGAAAGCATCACAATTAGTTGCAAGACCATGACCATCAGATCTTAGTACTAAGTCGGAGACAAAGATGCTCCTACCTCCGATGTGTGTGGTTGGGAGCAAGAGAAAGGGGTAAGGGAAGGAGTACTGCTCTAGGAAGGCAGAAAACTCACTTGAGAGAGAGCCAAAACCTATGCCCTAACCTGGGGCATCAGTCCAAAATCAGCAAGGAAGGTGCTTGATGAAACTCCAGATAGTATCATCAAATGAAATGTGTGCTGGTCCCAACCTCTTCTAATTTCCTCAGCTGAGGGTGTGTGAGATAGAAAGAACAGGACTACCTCTGAAATTGGGAAGAGCTGTGCTCATTTTTTGGCCAGACCAGTAGGTGGGCAGAGGCTGTGATCAGTGGAGAAGCCCTCCATCTTGTTCAGAGTCAGCTAGGAGAGCAGAGGAATAGCAATGGTGGTGGTCATGTGAGGTGAGCATTGGAAACTGCAGCAGAAACTAACCACTAGATGGGTCAAGACATCCCTTTACTGAAAGCCTTTTAAAAATGATCTGGGATATGGATTCAAACCAAAGTAAAACTGGAAGGTGGCTGAGAGCCACATAAAGCATGATTTAAGGCCAAGTCTTGATGGTCCCTAAGGATATGGCCTCAGAAAACTGGTTGTAAATAATTATTCTACAGCTTGGGGGCATAGCAGCAAGAACTGGCAAGGACATAATCCCTGGTCATCACTTCTTTCCAAGTACCCGGCTAATCTCCAAAATAATTGAACTCATTATACCTAATTTGAAAATTATTTCCCAAACTGCTCAAGGGTATCAACTAATAAGTGTTCTAAGTGTAACCATTAGGTCTTATCACATGTAGGGGCAAATATTCTAATGAAGCGTACAGTACATTATTCTTCATTAAATCTGGTAATGGACTTAAAGCACAACCTGGGGATTAACTTGCTAAAGTGGTTAAACAAAGATTCTCGGCGCCTAAGAGCTCCACTACCAAGGATATTTCAAAGAGTCACAGGACTTGGGTCAAACCAGAAACCTGGGCGAGGATAGGGCTATCCTGCATTCTTGGCAGGACTGCTTCAGCTGTGAGCCCAAGTTCAGGACAGCTGAGGACAAGACTTGGGAAGAAGCGAGAGGAAGGAATCTGTCCTCCTCGCACGAGGATTTCTCTTATGGCTGAGGTAATTGTTTCAGTAGTTGAGCAAAAGAAAGGGGCCCCTAGAATACTCAAGTATTCAGAAATTTCACAGTATACCTTGGTGTAGCATTTCAACCTACACTATGTTGTATCCTACCTAAATTCTTTGAATTTGGTAAATTGTGTCCTCTACTTAATGAGAAACATTATTATATTCTTTGTTGGGTAATTTCCATTTCTACTATTTTGCTTTGTTTTTTAAAACTTTTGCTATTTGAATGCTGGATCTCTTATAGTGATTCTCTGTTTCTTTTTTAAAAAATATATTTATATCAGTTTAAGAGAAGAAGGGAGAAGGAAAAGGAGATAGAAACATCAATGATGAGAGAGAATCATTGATCTGCTGTCTCCTGCACACTCCCAATCAATATTGAGCCTGCAACTGAGGCATGTGCTCTGACAGGGAACTGTGACCTCCTGGTTCATAAGTCAATGCTCAATCACTGAACAACATGGGCTGAGCAATTCTCTCAGGTTCTTATTATTTACTTACTAGTTTCCGTTACAGTTGTTTATTTAATTGTTGTTCCACTTGCTTAAAAATATCAATTCTATATTCTGAACCTTATTTTAACATATATATGGAGAGTGTGCAGAAAATGTATAAGCACCTTGAATGATTATAAAAGCAGTGTTTATTAATATACAGTTCATTTTCAAAATTTAAAAGAATTTACATAAGTGATTACTTTTTTTTGTCAATTCCTGTTTTCAAGTTGATGATCCTTCTGGTCCAGACATTGCTAATAATGAAAAGCAATGGGATCATAAACATCAAGAATCATTTTGTTTGGTATTTGTGTGCCCTCAACTATAAACTTTATCTTTTATGTATCTCCACATAAAAAAAAATCTAGTGGTCCTTTAGGATAAAATTTCTTTGTTCAAAGTTTACTCTGGCTTCACCTATTGTTTCAAATCAGTTAAACCTAAAAAGTAGTGAAAATTAAGTGAGTTATCAGCTATTAAACTGTGTATACATTTTGGGGGAGACACCCCATATTCTAATATTTTGGTTATCATTTAACTCTCCAAGAGCTTTGCATGTTTCTTTTTAAAAAGAAATAGGAATATTATAATGATAAAAGATATAATTCATCAGGAGAAACTGAACATTTATAAATGTATATGCATTTTATAACAGAGCCTCAAAATCCATGAAAAAAAAAAAGAACAGAATTAAGGGGAGAAACGGATAGTTTCACAATTATATTAAGAGACTTTAGTGTCCAACAATAAGCAATTCAGAAAAAACTAGATTAAACATCTGCATAGACACAGAAGATGTGGACTATATTATCAATCACCATCTATGGGTACTTATGGAACATCACATCCAACAACTGCAGAATATGTAGTCTCTTCAAGTGTACATAGCACATTCACAAAGACAGGCCATAAGATGGACAATGAAACAGGTCATACATTTTAGGATTAAAACATACAGATTTATTTCTTGGCCACAGTATAATTGAGTAAAAAATATCAATGATAATGTAATATCTAGGAAACTCCCAAATATCTGGAAATTCAACACTCTCCTAAATAATTCATGTGTCAAAGATAAAATCACTAGGGAAACCAGAAAATATTTTGAGCTGAATGAAAATGAATTCAGCTAAATTCGCTTTAAAATACATCCTATATCATAAAAGCCTAATATGCTAAGTATCCAACCATTAGACAGTTCGACCAGTTGCTATGACATACACTGACCCCCAGGGGACAGATGCTCCAACTGGTAGGTTAGCTTGCTGCTGGGGTCCGGCCGATCAGAACTGGGCAAGACAGGTCAGACATGCCCTGGAGCCCTTTTGTGGTCCCTCCTGAGCTCCAGTCATGCACCGGTGGGGGTCCCTCAGCCTGACCTTCACCCTCTCACAATCCAGGACCACTTGGGGGATATCAGACTTCTGGTTTTGGCCTGATCCCTGCAGGCCAGGCCAAGGGACTCTACTGGTTCATGAATCCATGCACTGGGCCTCTAGTATGCATGTAAGATCATTGGTTAATCTCTTCCCACCCTCCCCTTTTCCCTCTGAGATTCATCAGTCTGTTCCATGTTTCCATGCCTGTGTATTGAGCGTCTGCCCCTGGTAGTCAGTGCATATTATAGGTATTGGTTGAATGGTCGAAAGGTCATTTAGGCTTTTATATATATAAATACCCAACATGTCACTACCAGCTCAGGTTCTGTCTGAGGCCCTGGCTTATGAGCCTCTTAACTACACTCTTGAAGTGGGATCCCTACCTTTGGCTATGATGCAGAAGGCCAGTTGCACAGGCAAAAGGAGGGGTTAGTTTTGCTAACCCAGTTCTCCCATTCTCAGTTCTATTCTCACCTCTACCTTCAGAAAAACCTGACTCTTCAGTTCTCCGGGGTTTCTGAGGTTCTCTAGCACAAATTAACTGGCTTTCAGCACCCATCCTGCTTTCTCTGTTTCAAGCCAGATTGACTTCATCTGTTTTCTATCTTCCAAATTTTTATCTTTCTCCTCTGTTGTTCCTTCTCCTGTTCTCATCATGCTGGGTTTATAAATATTTATTCCTTCACTGTCATTAAAGTTGAAGTTTTGTTGGAGCAGAGATAAACATGAGTATAACTGTTCTCTATTAAAAACCCAGGAAAAAATAATGACTATTTTAATATTGAAGTACAAAAGGCTATTGTGGGCAATGAATCAATATGCCTTCCATGAATGCCTATGATGTGTCCCGTGGAGTGGGAGGTGTTGCAAGCCTCGAAACCTGTCCACATGTGCTGTGCTTTCCAGGACTTCTCACTGATTTCTGTTTTAAGGCCATTCTTAAAAGTTTCTGCTATTGACAATATCAGGCCCTATTTTGGTATTCCTCTAGAGCCAGCCACGACCTTTCCTATGAATTCAGGCTGGGCATTTATTTTTAATGTGGAAACAACAAAGCCTTAGAGGCAGAGAAAACAAGTACTTTCAGTCAAGAGGGTAGTTATTTAGTAAACAGCTAACAAAATGGAATTCAGAAAATTCATGGAGAAAAGAGCAAAACATTCTAGTGAATCTGGACAAAATACAGTAGGAAATGTTGCCCTTTTCATGTTTTCAACTTGCCTCTAACCTTCCAGTCCTGGGAGAAGTGTAGAATTGTATATACACATGGCAAATATCACTTTTATTTTTATAACCATTGAGTAAGATAGGTCGGTACTGCCACACCACACTTTATGGATAAGGAAATGAAGCCACCAAGTGATTAAGGTACTTGCCCAATGTCACATAACAAGTCATGGCACAAACAGGATTGGAACTCTGGGTCTCTGAAATTTTAGCTTGTTCCTCTCTGTGATTCACTATTTTTGCTTTTTTTTTTAAATTTGATGTAGGGGTCCTTAGAATCTCATTTCCAAAGGAAGTTACTGACCAACCAAATGCAGAATGACCTAAGACCATTGGCACATTGTTCTGATGAAGCAATTAAAACACACACACACACACACACAAAGACAGCCAACAGCAACCCTCATTCATCCCTCAGTCACCAGGATCCAGGTAGGTGGGACCCACACATTTAGTCTCAATGAACAATTGCTGCCCAGAAGCCCAGAGGAAGGGGAAAGCCCAAACTCAGGAAGGAGCTACCTCTTTAGGAGCCAGTTCAAGCAGGCGCACGCTGAAGGAAAGCCACACTAAAGGAAAAGCCAGAGTGAGATAACCCATGTCCATACCATTCTTCCCACTTACAAGGCTCTTACCATATATTAGTTCCCATGCACTCACAACCCCATGAGACAGGAATGACTGACATCGTTCCATTTACCAAAGAGAGGGGAACCCTGAGGCTCAGTGATGTTACATGACTTTTGGGCTCACATACTTAGTGATTGGCACAGCCAGGCCCAGAGCCCAAGTCATCAGATCTCATGCCCTCTTTTTCAACATCCCACGTAAAGAGGTCTGTGCAACAGTTCCATTGTCTTGTGACTCTCTCTTCTTCCCTCCTTTCCTTTCTTCCTAACAGAGTTTCTTCTGATGAGTATTACTATAAGGATAAGAAAAGCTAACATTCATGGAATGCTTGCTGTGCTCAGGAACTGTGTCTGTTAGGTATTTGACATGGATTTTCTCTTTACTGTTATCTCTGATATGTAGATGAGAAAACTGGGGCACTGAGAGGAAAGTAACTTAAACCCTTAGGTCACCAGATAGTAAAATGTAAAGTCTAATATTCAAACCCAGGCAGCCTGACTTCAGAGTCAACACTCTTCCACTCATCATTACCTTGCTGTCCTTTGATGCAAAATCAGCGTGAGTGCGAACGCGCGCGCGCACACACACACACACACACACACACACACACACACACACACACAGCTTGAGTTTTATATTCACTAGCAAATTGATGGTAGGTAGAATTTTTAGGAAAATGAAATTCTCACTTGTTGGGGACTTCACCAAAAGTATGTATGAGTCCTTTCTCTGAGCCAGGTCTGGTTTTAATTTTTAAAGACAAATCAGCAAAAGATCACCTTGTATTTCCTTTTTTTGCCCTCCAGGACAGTGCTAAATGACATGCAGATATTATCCACACTGGTTTCAGCCCTTGACTGGTGAGATTTCCTCATAATATCAAATGTCGGAGCAGATCTGTTCTCTGTTATTCGGGATATGAAAACAAAGGAAGTAGCTTTTATCCCACAGCTAAACTTTGGCCACGCTGGCAAAAAGTTTTAGAGGTAGAAAGTTTTTATGTTTGTTTTGTTTTGTTTTGTTTTGTTTTTGAGATCATGTTTTATTTCCTTTGGGAAGAAATAATGGGCATTGCAGCCTCTAACCATAATTAATCTAATCATAATTCCCTTGTCTCAATACAGGCAGGTTCAATGGTCAAGTATCTTGCTATATTCTAACAGCAAAAATAGAACAGCAAGCAACTGAAACTCCTGAGTCAAGAAATTCCTCAGAGAAATTCTTTAAACAATACATGGCCGAATTGTTGCAATAGATGTGCTTTATCTTTTTGGGAAAGATATACACAGATCTGTGTGGACCTAACAAGTACACAAGTTTGTTGTCAAAATTTACTAGTCCTATTGGTTTCCCCGGAGAAAGGAGGAAATATCACTGCATAGGATTGGGGCTTTCAGTCTAAAAGGAAATTTGACCAAGGGGATTCCACTGGTTTTTACACAAACTGTGTAGAAAGGACGTGTTATGGGTTTTTTTTCCCCTCTTAATCTATCATGAACAAATACTTTTATTATAAAAAATAAAATTCATGAAGTAGTAGAAAAAAATAAAGTAAAAAAGTAACAAACAATATACATACCCAAATTTTAACATAAAATCACTTTATATATTGCCATAGAGGTTTTTTTAATGTTTCATTCTCAATTTCTCTACTTATCACAGACCACTAATCAGCATCTCCACCACCTACACCCACTCAGAACCTGTACAGGAAACATACCACTTGCTCTTACT
>PVJN01028429.1:0-27153 GCA_004026805.1 Lasiurus borealis | reverse complement strand
CCATTTACAATTGCACCAAAAAGAATAAAATACCTAAGAATATATTTGACAAGGAGATAAAAGACCTGTACTTGAAAAATTAAAAAACTCTAAGAGAGGAATTGAAGATACAAGCAAATGGAATGATATGTACAAACAAAACAAACTCATAAATACAGAGAACAAATTGAAGGTTGTCAGATAGCAGGAACTGAATGAAAAAGGAGAAGGGATTAAGATGCACAAATTGCCAATTATAAAAACAGTCATGGGGATGTAAAGTACAGCAGAGGAAATATAATCAATAATGCTGTAATTATGTGTGGTGCCAGATAGGCACTAGACTTACTGGGGTGATCACTTCATAAGTTATATAAGTGTCTAATCCCTATGTTGTACATCTACAACCAACATAAAACTTGTATATCAACTATAATTGAGAAAATTTTTAAGTGATCCATCATTTTATGACATGCCAAAACTGACAAATTAGTAAAGTCCAACAAGTTGTGATAGGTAGAAAAATGGCCCCAAAGATGTCCATGTCCTAATCACTAGAACACAAGTGTGTTCTGCAACCTGCAAGGAAAACTTAAGAATGCTAGCCAGCTGATCTTGGATGGGGTGATGATCTGGGCCAGGCTGATATAATCCAGGGTCCTTCTTCACGGAAGAGGGAGAAGAGGGCAGAGATGCACTGTGAGAAGGATACTACCTGCTGTTATGGGCTTTGAAGGAAGCGGAAGGGGCCATCCACCAAGGGTGCAGGTGGCCAGTGGCTTTGGGAAGCAGGGGCCCCCCCACAGGAACGGGGCCCTGCAGACACCTTGATGTTTAGCTCAGTGCGACCCACTTCAGGTCTGAACTACAGCATTCTAGAATAACTGTGTGGCTAAGCCCCTGAGAGTATAGTAATTGGTCGCAGCAATCCAAAAGCAGGTTTGGGCAGAAGGGAGGGGGAACCAAGGAGACTTTCCGGAGGAAGCAGTGCCTGAGCTAACTCTCCAGGTTGAAGCTACGGAGGAAGGGGCCTCGGTTTTCACCGAGACCCTGCCGAGCCGTGAGCTGGAGATGGTGCTGGGAGAACTCGGTCAGCTGGCTCTGTGCAGGCAGCGGAGGGAGCAGGCACGGAGCCTGGCAGTGGCCACGTTTGAGTTGCAGACTTTGCTCCCCATCCCACGGGAACCTGGGGCTGGGTGATGCTTGGCCTCTTTACATTTGCCCTGTGCCATGCCCACCTGGGCTGCCCTGTGAGTGGGAGGCAAGGAGAGCCCGGAGGCTGGCAGACCTTGGGAGAGAGGAGCCCAGCATCCTGGCCGAGGTGACAGAGGCCTAGGCCAGGACGCCAGTGGAGAAGCACTGGGGCCAGTAGTGATCTTGGTGGCTGCTCGCCCGCACTTGGGGTGGGGTGAAAGAGGTGTGTGGGTGTCTTATTTGGGCTCTGGCACATCCTTTTACCACATTCCTTCCAACACATTTTACCCCGAGTCTCTAAAAGCTGCTCTGTGCTCCTGCAGCTGTGCTAGCTCCTCCCTGTCCCTGGAGGAACATGTGACACAGAACAGGGGTCGCCACCTACCATCTGCTGAGAGGCATGCTGATTAGGAGGGAGACAGGAGAGGGAGAGAAAATGACCACCATCTGCTCTGGTGCTTTGGGGCAAGGGGAGGAACTAGGTTGGGGAGATGGAATTGGTGACCCCAATTTAGTTCAAAGGGCAGCAGTCTCGAGGTCCCAGCTGATAGGACCAGATGTCCTTGGCAATGCCCTTAGCAGACAGACAGCTTCTATGGTCCCAGCTAGCAAGTGGCACTGGCTTTCCCAAACAGCCCATGCCCTGGGTGTGGTCTGTCTGCACTGGGGGCCCATGGAAAGGGCACCTGGGCGGGGAATGCGACCAGAGGCATGAGGTGGGACAGGGGTCTGCTGGCTAGAGGAGGATCTGCACAGGGAAGCGGAGGGGCAGGTGAGAAACAGGCCCAGGACAAACGGATTCTGGGCGCACCCCTCACAGTCTAAGGAGACACCATCTCCAAGCAAAGGTGGGAGCAGAGGTGGGAGGTCATTGTATAACCCAAATACTATAGGAACTAATAATTTTAATAACCCATTTCGTCTTTTTTCTTTGACTCATTTTTCTTTATTTTTTCATCATCACTATTTATACCCTCGCCCTCTTTAACCCTCCCTCCCCCTGCCGCCCATTTAGTCTTTACAAAAATCAAAATGGCCATTTGATAGGTGGGGAAGCTGAGGCCAGGCAGACTGAAAGGTCAGAGCTAGCCAGCGCACAGGCCTGGGCTGACGTTTCGATGTGTGGCCCACGTGCTCCATTTCCCGGGACAAGCAGGCGAGAGCTCCCTGAGTGCAGGGCCAGAGTGAGGTCCCGGGACCCACACATGCTCCCCAGCCGAGCCCCAGCCACTGGCTGGTCCTCACTGCTGAGGTGGCTGTGACTGCGCCTTACCCAGCTCTGCCTGCACAGGCGGATGGAAGCGGAAAGCCCAGCTTGGAAAGAAGCTGTGCTACAAGTCAGGGGTCAGCTGACTTTTCCTGTAAAGGGCCAGTTAGTAAATATTTTAGGCTTTGCGGGACATTAGATCCTTGTTTCTAACTACTAACTCGGACACACTTGGGCTTGGCTGCATCCAAATCACACTTTATTTACAAAACTGTGAGACTCGATTTGCTGAGCCCCCACTTACTATTAACTAAGAACCAGCTATGGGGGACACGAGTAGGCCTGTCCCGTGGAGGCAGCTCCGTGGAGGCCTGTCCCATGGAGGCAGCTCCTGTGGAAGCAGCAGTCAGTCCCCACCAGGCAGGCCGGCCCAAGGCAGCCCCCACTGTCTGCTGTCCACCTCAACCCAAACAGAGAATTTGGTAAGAAACATAAAATCAAGAGGTCATGATGGGAAACCTCTGGGAATTTGGGAAAACTTGGGAGGGCACTTTGAGCTAATCCATATCCCTGGAACAGGGGTTGAAGTTCATCTGACCGAGCTCTCAAGGGACTGGGAGAGACCCCCTGATCTTAGAGCTCCACGCCCAATATTTGTAACATGGAGAGGGGCTCTCTCACTGAAATGGGAGGTGACAGACCGGGAAACTGCTGCCTGCATTTTCCCTTCTTCCCGAAAACCACTGGACTAAATGATGCTTTAATTAAAGTCTCCTGTAGCCTTGAGATTTGATCATTATAATGCAAGCTGCACCTTAGGTGAAAACCACACGCCAGCCAGACAGGGTGGATTAGGAAAGGAAAGAGCAGCCGTGGTCACGCTCCCAGGTTAGACGGCAGGCCAGGAGATGTTAATCACTTGTTAATGAGCACGCGCATGGGTGTGTCTGCCCTTGAACTCAAGGACTAAGAGGGTTCTTCCTCATTTCCTTCCCACACCTGGCACCACCGCTCCGTTACGGAGAAACCTCCCAAGGGCCCCCAAGATGGGGGAACTAGCAGAGGAGAGCTGTAGAGAAAGAAGCTGCGGTTGGGCACATTTGCTTTCTTTGGGGCTCACCTGCTAGTTTTGGGGAACGTTCTGCAGTAGCAGTGTGTAGCTTGAAATCGGCAAGAGTCCCAATTCTGGAATATAATGGATGTTTAACTGCATGTGAGCCCAGCTTTCTCATTTTCTCACCAGCCAACTTTATCACACACACACACACACACACACACACACACACACACACACACACACACCGTGGTGTTACCGAAAAAAAAAACACCAAAAAACAGAAGTAACTGTATATCTGTGTGGGATGTTGTTCAATGAAAGATACTCAATGGAGGAAGGAAGAAGGAAGGACCTGGCAAAAGAGGTCACAGGTCCAAACGTGATCTGTCCCTTTCTGTCCTAAAAGACTGTGAAGTAATAGGGATGATAATAGCTAACGTACCCCAAATGCATAGAGTGCATACTCCGTGCGGGGCATTGATCATCCATTTTAATCCCACGGCCATGAAAACTGAGGCTCACAGTGGGCAGAATGAGGTTTAAACAGTGTGTCCAGGGCCTGTGCTCAACCATAGGGCCATCCTGCCTCTCCCAGGCCTAGCGTGCACCCTGTAGGCAGACCTGAGGAAGCCCTCCCTGGCCAGACGCTTTAGAAAACTACCTGGGTGATGCAACTGTCAGCCCATTTGAGGACCAGGGATTTGGAAACACAGGCCTTGCCTTCCCCTAAGGGCTGTGCACTGAGTGGCTGCAGAACATCCTAGCTCACCTCCTCTGTACAAAGGGGGGCCTCACCTCTGCAATGCCTGCCTCTGACAGGCACATCAGGTGACTCTCATCAAAGCCCTCCAATCATGAGAGCTGTGCAAGCACATCCCATCGTTATCCTCCTGCTGTTTGTAAGAGTGGTTAGCAATGAGACAGAGTTAGACATCGCATAGAGCCGTGCCCGGAGTCCCAGGTCCAGGAAGAGGAGAATGAGTTGGAGAGGTTCCATGAAGCTCAGCATTGGAGGCAATGAACGGCACGGACAGACAGTCCATTTGTCCCCCAAGCAGAAGGAACGACCAAGAAGGCAAAGGAGACAAGAATGCCTCTGGAGGGTAAGAAGAGTGAATCTTAAAACTGATGGTTTCCCAAGAAATTAAAACAGAAGGAATAAACAAAGACGAGGCTGAGGAAATTATTTGGCATCAAAAAAAATGTTCTTAAAGCTTTTATATTCTGAAGCAAAACTATAAAAATATCCAGGAAAAATATATAAAGGTTCAACACAGTAGGCCACAGATTTTCTAGGGAAAGTATCAGAATCCAACAGAACAAAAGCTAGAGAAATCTGAGAGGAAAAGCCACAAATCTGACCACTTTATGCCCAACAGACCTGCTGCTCATGCTTACAGTTGAGAAAAAGACACTCTCAGAAGAGTCAGCAAGCAATGCTAGTTAAATAATGAAAAATAATGCCTGGTGATAACTAATATATCTGGATATTAAAACAATAGAAAGCTACAATAAATAGCTCAGTAACAGTATAAGGATTAACCCTCCCACCAATGGAATTGAAATAATAGCCTTAAGACAGACCCCATTCTAATTTTGTAAAAGGGGCATTGCAAAGATTCACGCTCTCACTGCTACTTTTCAAAATTTTACTGAAGGTTTTAGCCCATGTAATAAGAACTATAAATATTAGAAAGAGAAATACAAAACTATTGACAGATGATATAATAGAAGGTATTCCCTACAAAATTTTAAGGGTACAAATTGATAAATCATTGATAAAAAGGCAAAATGGTCAGATATCGGATCAACATAAAAATAACAAGTAGAAGGTATGCTAGGGAAATTTTTTAAAATTAAGTTAACACCAACAAAATTGACTTTATAGCTGAAACCGGTTTGGCTCAGTGGATAGAGGGTCAGCCTGCGGACTGAGGGGTCCCAGGTTCGATTCCGGTCAAGGACATGTACCTTGGTTTCAGGCACATCCCCAGTGCGGGGCATGCAGGAGGCAGTTGATCGATGTCTCTAACTCTCTATCCCTCTCCCTTCCTCTTTGTAAAAACATCAATGAAATATATTTTTTTAAAATTGACTTTATAAGAAACAAGACATTGATAAAGACAACAGCAAATCCTCCCTGAACAAGAACTGTATAGAAATGGGGTGATTTACCATGTTTATGAATGAGAAGACTCAGTAGTATAAAAGTGTTTTTCAGTTCTTCCCAAATTATTTTATAAATTAAATGCAATCCCAATCACATTTTTCATAGAATTTGAAAAAGCTTATTCTGAAATTCAGAATAAGAACCAGGACAATTTTTTTTTTGGAGGGAGGGGCGAAATACAAAGGAAGTCTTCTCCCACCAGATGCCAAAAATATATGACAAAGCTGTTGTGATATAGAAATCAATCAATGAAAGAGAATACAGATAATACGAGTAGAAATGAAGGTTTAATATATGTTCAAGGAGGTATTTCACATGAGCAGAGAAGGATTTTTCAATGATTTGTATTAAAATAATTAGCTGTGCACTTAGAAAAAAAAATTAAGTTGGATGCCCACTTTATAAGACACACAAAAGTAAATGTTAGTAAAAACCAAAAACTATTAAATTATTACAATAAAATAAGAGCAAATGCTTTTGATTTGGGGGATTTAAAAGCCATAAAAGAAAGATTGATAAATCCAACCATACAACAAACCCTGGAATCCCATCGTGTTGTTATCACGTTGATGAGGTGCTGTAGGCACTTTGCTCTCATTTACATCAATTAGCCTATAGTAACACTGGTTTCATTGTACACCGCTCTGCCCCATTCCTAGAACCTATCCACAGGAAGCAAGGACTTCCTGTGCTAAATGTTAAGGTTCAGCATAAAATATTATGTCACAGAGTTACAAGATGAGTAGCACTCCAAAAGATACTTGTCACAAACATAAATATTTGCTTAAATGCTAAGTAACTGACCATTAGACCAGTTGCTATGATGCATACTGACCACCAGGGGCAGACACTCTGACAAGTAGGTTAGCTTGCTGCTGGGATTTGGCGGATGGGGACAGGGCAAGATGCGCCGGACATGCCCTGGAGCACCCCACAGTCCACCCCAACTCTAAAATATTTCTTCTAATTAATTTCCTTTCAATGTGCATGAATCTGTGCACCAGGCCTCTAGTACTTATATATAATTTTGAGGCAGTGGCTCTGAGTGAGCAATTCCCAGAAAAGGAAATAGCAACACCCTATGAGCACATGAAAACATGCTCAACCTTATGAGCAATCAGAGAAATGCAAATTAAAACAACAAAATAACATTTCCACCTTTTAAATTGTCACAAACTTAAATAGTACGCCGATGTGCTTTCACACAGTGCTGCCTGTAAATTGCTATGACCATTCTGGAGAATATTTTTGCAGTTACATATGCACATAGCCTAGGATGGCGCAATTCCAGGCTTTAGCTCCTCTGGAAAGCCCACAACAATAAGAGAGCCCAAAAGGGTGTGTTCATCGCATTGTGTGTAACAGCAACATTCCAAATACCAGCTCCCGGAGGTAACAGCTACTGATGGTGCGAATGTTAACACGCAGGCAAAGGGCTGAGAGACACATCACCCCAGAGGACAGAACAGACGAGCAATCTGCATGTGGCTAGTGTCAGAGAGCCCTTCGTCTTGTAAACAATCGAAAAGCCTGCAGGTTGTACAGAACATCCTTTTCTAAAGGCATTGAGAATCCCTCACATTGGGTGATGTATTTAACGTCTTGAATAGGATCTTGAGAAATAGCTGCTTAAATCCTAAGGAAATGGACCATGGATCCGAGCAGGGGATGGGACTCCGGGATGCATTGGGCTGGGTTTGCTTAACTGGGTAAAGCGATCTCAGGGGTAAAATATTCTGTTTGTCCAGGTTCCCGGAGACCCACTTAATAACCCAAGAAGACAGCGGGTCCTCTGGCCTCCAGTGCCACAGCCGCATCAGCGACAAAATTAGAACTCCTGCTCTCCAGTCCGAACACCATCACTTCTACACCAGCATTCTGTGCACAAACCTTTATGTTCTAGTCCTTACCCAAGGATGTGTTTTTCAGTGATTCTAGAGAGAGGAAGGAGGGGGGCAAAAGAGAGAGCAAGAGAGAAATGAGGAAAAAACAATTTAATTGCTTCTCATACTTGTCCCAAGCGGGGATTGAACCTGAAACCTAGGCATGTGCCCTGACTGGGAATCAAACCCGAGACCCTTCTGTGCAGGGGATGATGCTCCAACCAACTGAGTCAGCCAGCACATCACTGAATCTAGGACCTCCATATCCCTACACCCATGGAACAGGGTCACATGGCACGTCCTAGCCATCTTCCCGGTATTCTGAGCTGTACACAACGTAATATAAGCAGAGTTCTCTGAAAGCTGTCATAAAACCATAATGACAGACACAGTGTGACCGTCCCCCCCCCTCAAGTAAAAACAAACACCAGAATAAAGTATGCGCATACTCATCAAATAACTGAAACCTCATTTAAAATAGCTGTTTTCCCCCTCAAATTTCTCATCAGTTCGATACTTCATATCACATTCTGAAATGAAGCCCAGATGAAATCATCAAATAGTAAAAATGAAACCATTGAAAAAAACAATACGGTTCCTGAATATAAAGAAAACATCTGATCACACAAAAAAATTTAAACTTTGTTACATCAACTAACATAAACAAGCATTAAAAGGTAGACCACAAACCTTCAAAGCAAGAAATACCACATTTTATACAGAAAGATAGCTCCGAAATCACTGTGAGAAATGCCAATTCTCTAACAGAGGATAGACAATTTCCAGAATTATAAGCCTATAAATCAAAGTGTGCGACCGCAGTGAAAATCAAGGGAAATTAACAACAAATGCGATACCATTATTGAATACCAATTTGGACAAAATTGTAAATACCAGCAACACTTAATGCCTCAAAATAGTATCTGTGGACCCTGGAGATAGTGCTAGTCAAGGAGGTACATGCTATGACTGTCATTTAGGGCTTTCTAGGACCCACCTAAAAACAAATGGTCAAATCAATCTAAGTTATTCTACATCAAGTGTTACTTTAACTTGCTATAAAATTGTTAGTGAGATAGTCACATTTTTGGAGGACTACAGTTCTTTGAAATTTAATGTGTATTTTATACTTATAGCATCTTAATCCAGATGTTCAGTTTTTATTGGAAATATGTTTCAAGTTCCTAAAATTTTTGGCTGATAAAGGCGGCTCACATCCTGTTCCAAATGTAAGTTTTTCCCAGTGACTGAATTGAGTATCAGGTTTGAGAATTTATCCTAAATTAAAATGAAACACAACTCAGAGTCTTGGGTTTCTTGGCTGCATCAGCCACATTTCACATGCTGGAAAGCCACATGGGGCTCGTGGCTACCATACTGACAGTGCAGTTCTAGAAAAATCTACCTGCCCCAACCCAGGCTGGCCCTAGGGAGAGGCCACACTCAGCCTCTGGAAACCTGACAACAGTGGTTCTCAGATCAATATCCATGAAATCTGCAGACTCACCCCTGGGTCCCATGCTGGTGCCTTCCTTCTCTGATGGAAACACCCATGTCCTTGTCTGTTCCTACAGTGACTGGTTTCCCAGGAGACCCACAGCCTGCTCTTCATCAGCACATGCGAGTTCTCATGACCTAAATGTAAATTACAACGGGAATAATAAGAAGGATTAATGCTGGACGTTGGGCATCATTTAATGCCGGTGGGTCTTGATCCAGCATCTAGAAGAGTTTTGGAATCTGGAGAGGGGGCTGGGTGTAGATTAATAAGAGTCCAGAGATGAAACATAATTTTGAAAGGCATATTGGGGGAGACAGGGGAGCTTGGCTGAAGAAACCAAGTTCTTCTCATCTCAGGACCCCTTGCTTTTTATTAACACAAATTGTCCTGAGGCTTGGTGGAGATATATACTTCGAAGGGTAGGGTTTTGTACAGAGTCCATTGTCAGATTGGGGAATTGCCTTTGGCTGTTCTTGTGTTTGGCCAGCAGCAGGCAGTAACATATACATTAAGATGCCCTGAGTTGTCTGGCAGTAAAGAATTCAATGCCTTTGGGGAAATGCCTTTAGCCATTCTAATAGGCTATAACAGTGGTCGGCACACAAGCAACATGCGGCTCACCCAGCCAGATGTGGCTTGCCAGCAGCAGTTTGCCGCTCTGTTGACTAATGAGTTTGCCAACCACTAGGCTATAACATATGTGACTCAGTACTTATTGAGTCCTCAAGTTCCACCAACCTTTTGATGAAACTCTTGCAATTATGACATGCTGAAAATGGCTTCTGGCAAAAGAAGATAATAAAAAGCAATAGGTCACACCCATTGAGCAGACTGGTGCCAAATGCTTCCAGTTCTTTATTAGCAGCCTGTGCCCCTCTTGTGTGCAGGCAGGAAACAGGCTCGGAGAAGGAAAGGAAGATGCACACTATTGGTACACTGCAAAGCCCTCACTGTTGGAACCAAAGCTAAGAGGCCCTTCCCCGTGTTCTCCCCTTCTCTGTGCTGTTCCCTGATCCGTTTGTGAGCTGCCTCCCTCCCCGTGTGCTCTCATCTCTCCCCGGTCACAGCAAGGACTCCTTGCACCCTTGCTGGAGCCACCTGGCTGTGTGCAGGTGGCCACCACTGCCAGCCACAACCCAGCCATTCAGGTGGCTCCAAAGGCCTGGGGCCTGGGTGCTGGGCGCTGCCCTGGCCACTAGACCCCACTCAACCCCAGCAGCCACGGAGGTTAGGTGGGACATTCCCAGAGCAGGGCTGTCAGCAGACTCGGATTAGCATCCTGACACACCAGCCAAGTGCTCCAGCTCCCTGCCTCTTGGAGCTGAGCATATGCCAAGAGCCTGGCCCCGAGCAGGTGCCCAGGAAATGACAGCGCTCATCACCTGTCTGTGCAGGGACTGAGCTTCTGTGTAGTGAAGTATGTGCTCTGCCCCCTCTCAGTTAAGAAAGAAATGTGAGGCCAGCAGAAGGGGTTGGATGGGAGGGAGTCAGGGGGTCTGTGACCATAGAGCTAGGATGCCCAGGTGGGGACTCACTGTGGATTCCCAGGCAGCTCCTTTGATATTGCTGAACCTCAGTCTTCCCATCTGCAAAGTGGGAATACTGCAACAACCAGTTCCAGAGGCTGCTGAGAGCACTTCACGAGGGAAGGCACAAACAGTGCTTAGCTTAGCACCATACACCCCATGTTCATAGAGAGAGGGCATGAGGATGAAAGGCAGTGATGGAGGTAATACACTGTCCTAGTGCCCTTTACGGAGCCCCTGCTCTCACCTTCCTCTGGACGCTCTAAGGCAGTGGCTCTCAAAGAACAATCGCCAGACCCACAGCATCAGCTCCGCCTGGGGGCTGGGCAGCGTCCCTCGGCTGTGCGGCCTGTGCAGTGACCCTGGGTTCCGTACTCCAAATGGCCCCTTGCTTGGTTTCACGCTCACTGTCCCCCTCTCCAAAGTCTTCATTTGAGCAAGAGGCCTGCACGCTGCAGCCAGGCCTGCCCGGACCTCATTAGAGATGCCGACTCCCAAGCCCGCTCTGAGTGTGGGGCCCAGCAGCTGTGTTTAATAATTGAGACCCGCCGCCCCGCGCCCCATGAAAAGCAAAGCTGTGGCAGCCTGATGGGAGGGATGGCAGCAGCAGTCCCGCGCTTCCTGCCCAGGCCTGGGCCTCCCCTCTCTCTGCTGAGCCGGATTGCTGTCCGTCAGAGGCAAACCTAACAGGAAGCTAGTGACACCTCCTTCGCATGCAAAAGCCCCTTCCACTGCCCAATAACTGACTTCCCATCTACAATGTGTAATCTTTTCTTGAAGAGGCCCACCAAGCCATACATGCTTCTCGGCTGCTCGGTAACTATGACTGTGCTTCTCAGGCCTCCTGGTACCACCGCATCACCAGGAGGGTGTGATACAACCCAGATGGCTGGGCCCCACCCTCAGAGCCCAGCCAGCGCATTTCTATCCATCTCCCAGGTGATGCTGATGCAGTTCTATCAGTCTCCCAGGTGATGCTGATGGGGGGACCATGCTGTGAGAACCGCTGCTCTGTGGGCCTTCTTCCCACCTCCATCTGCCCCTACTCCCTTCCCCCAACTTGATGCAACCAACGCTGCTCCCTCTCCCAGCACACACCCTGATTCAGCCTCCCAGGGACTCCCAGCATGTCTGCCCCGCCAGGAAGTCATCTGACCTCCAGGCTGGGCATATCCTGCAGGCAGCCCTAGCCCTCTCTCATTCCCACACAGCCCCCAGCAGACCTGGAAAAGCTGTCCTCGATCTGGATTTCCCCACACCCACCTCTAGCTGCTGAGGTCTAGGAGCCCCTTCTCCGGCCTTCAACCACCCTGCCCAGGAGCTCTGCTCAAGGGTCACAGGCGTCTGACTGGTTCCCCAGGAGGCCTGGCCCTCAAGGGGACTTTCTGCACCCCCCACTCCCACAGGTCAGCGCATGCGTTGCCAGGGAGACACAGGTGTGGCAGGACCTGAAGACTCAATGTCTGCCTTCAGGTGGTGTTATTCCCCGGGCGGTGGTGGCTGCTCCCAGCACAGCAGTCTCTGGAGCTGCTTCCTAATTAGGTCACAGCCAGCAGAGGGGACTGAGGGCTGGGCTGGGTGTGGGTCTCCTTCCTGCACATCTGCCCCTTTCCCCAAGGACACAGCCCCACATGTGGAGCTTGTGGCTTGAAGAGCCTTCAACAGCACTTGGCCTCTGCCCCTCCTCTCCCAGCAAGTCTGCCTGTCCTTGCATCGCCCACAGGAGCTGGGCCTTCTCCTCATCCTGCCCTGTCCCCAGACAGTCCAGCCTTCGTCCCCTGGGCCATGCCCTGCCCCATGCGCAGCTCTCCTCAATAACCTCTCCGTCTCCCTACACTCAGAAGTCAGCGGAGTCTCCAGAGTTGAGTGAAACCTCAGAGGCCAGGTCCAAGGCCGGGTCACCAGGGACGTGGATGTACACCTGAGGTCCTGGGGCTGCCCCAGCCGCCCCTGTTCACTCTGCGGAGAGAGGGGTGGAGAGGGCCGCTCACCTCTCCGGCTTCCAGAGGCCTCCTCCCGACAGAGACCCAGCACGGGGCCGCAGGGCTGTGGGACCTGGGCCTCAGGCCGCTGCTTAATGTGCTCCACAGCCGCGGCCTCGGGCGCAGAGCCTCCTCTCCACCATTGTGTCCTGCACCCAAGACCCTTGGGAAACAGCCCTGGTGCCCCTCAGGCCACTGGGTCACAGCTGCTACCTTGGGCGGGGATGGGGTGAGGGGCCTGCATTCTCACAAGCAACACCCAGCACCCCCAGAGGGAGGCTGAGGACGGTGCTCAGGGGCCTAGGTGTTCCGTGGGCCTCTTCAGGCTTTTATACTGAAGACCTGAGGGGCTTCAGCTGGGCCGGTTTTCTTCTTTCCTCGGGTTCATTAACTTCTCTTCATGAGCAAAGGGAGGCTCTGCAGAGACAGACAAGGAAACAAAGTTTGTTATTACAAATCACCCTCCCTGTTTACCCAAAGGTGCACGCCCACTGGAGGGGATTTGGAACCTACCCAAGGTCTGTGAGCACCACACGCTGTGTGACTTTGGAAAACATCTCTGACTTCTCTGAGCCTCTTTCTCGCATCTGTTGGAGGGAGTGAATAATAATGCTGTCTATCTCAAGGGGCTATAAGTATTAAATGAGATCATCTTCATTGCGAGTTCATTAAATATCAGCTGTTTATTTCATTTACAAACATCCATCTAGCACCTGGTATGGGCCAAATCCTTTGCTAAGATGGGGATTAAAAACATTTTTTAAAAGGTCACTAACCAGTGACGCTTTGAAATGGTCCCTTTGCTCTTAAGTAGTTCAGTGTAACAGGAAAAGGATATATACTGCTATAATAGTTAATGGTTTATTTTCAAAATGCCCCAGAGTTACCTTCCTTCATGTTTATTGAAGCTCTGAGGTGACGGATGTTGTGGGTATTTCCTTGATGAGGAGAGGGGCCCCAAGGGGAGCAGAGCAGGGCTGGGATGAAGGAGGCCGCCTGGGAAGCACCCATGTGCCCTCCATTCCCTCGCCCTCCCCACTGCACTTCTGACGGGGTGCTCACAGTTCTCACATTCCAGAATTACCATCTTCCCAAAACATTCCGTAGAATTCAGTACCTGCTCAGCGGTCTGTCCAGCCCAGGATGTAGTGGAAATGTCCGTGTCCTGTGAAAGCCGCCTACCATCTGCCCCTTTCCGGATAAAAGCAGAGACTATTGATGAGAGAGATGAACTCGAAGGTATTTACCCACACCTCCATGCATTTCCCCCCAGGAACTAATGATTACAGGCTTGTGAGATGTGAGTCACCTTCTCTTTTTCTCAAGAGCAGGGGGTCATTACGGACAGAAAGGGAAGGCCCCCCTCGGTGCCATGCATCTGACAGCAGGGTGCTGGAAATAACTGTCACGTGGCGCAGAGGTGGGCCAGGCCAGCAGCAGCCTCAGCTTCTCGGAGAAGCGTCCTCAGCCTCTGCTGCTGGAAGGAGGCCGAGCATGGAGCGCGCTCTGCGGAGGAGCCAAGGCCAGGGAGGCCGCAGCCGCCCACAGCCCTGCTTAGCACCCCGCCAGCACGGAGTGCAGGGTCAGGGGACTGACCCTGGCTACCATTCCAGGCAGCTCTGTAATTATTCTTCAAATAAGCAATGACCTCTTAACCTCCTCATTTGGGAATGTGTGTGTTTCCGATGTATCTTTTATCTTGGCCTGATGCCCGAATAATTTTATTTCATTGTCTTCTCTGGGGTTATCATTTAGATCACAACCCGGGAATGTCAAGGCCGACTTGGTTTCTCTTTCCTTCTGCTTGTTCCTGTTGTTGAATGACCTTGAATGAGCCCATCACCTCTCTGACCCCAGTGTCCCATTTGTGAAAGAAAATACTGTGATTGGATCCTAACAATTGGAGACATAGAAGTCTGGACTCAGTTCACCACATTTCTGTCACCTGCTTCTGTCTTTCTCCTCTGTCATAATCAGGGCCGTGACCCTAATATTCCAAATGGCACCCCAGCCCGGGCAGCTTCCTGGGGAGAGCTCTCTCACTGGTTTGCAGATGCCTGCCTTCTCCTGCGTGCTCACGTGGCTGAGAGAGAAGGGTGAGGAAGGGAGAGAATCAGAGGAAAAGGGAGAGGGAGAGAGGGAAAGAGTGAAAGAGGAGAGATGAGAGTTTGAGCTTTGGTCTCTTTCTTTTCTAATAAGGACTCTAAACCCGGAAGAACCCCACCTCATGAGCTCATCTAAGCTTAATCACCTCTCACAAGCCCCACCCCAACACCATCCCATGGGGCTTCAACATGCAGATTTGGGGGGTATAAATATGCAGTCCACAGCACAACACGACAGATTTCCTTCCCGTATCCAGACATCTCTTGAAACTCAACGCTCAAATCAATCAATCTGGCTGTCCTCAGATGAAAGACGCCAATAAAGAGAAATGCTGTTATGATATCAAACAGCTGAAAATGAACCAGGGCATCAATTCATAAGCTGTAAATAGAATTGATTTTGAAAAATATAATAAGAGGTCAATTCTATTTGGCAGAATAAAAGGCAACCAAGTGGTGACCTCACGACATAATAGAAGCACTCGGGGTTTTCATCTTTTTAATGCCCCGCGGGCAGGGAGGCTACGGCGCTGGTCGCACGTGGCAGGGGGGCTTTGATCTGAGGGACAGGCCAGTGGCATCCACCCCGTGTACCTGCTGCTCTGTCCCTGGGCCGAAGAGGTTGGCGAGGAGCAGGTGCTCACTGAATGTTGCGGTGCTGGGAGTCACGAAGGGGTATGTATCTGTGATGCGGTGGCTCGGTCCGCTGAGTGGGATGGCCTGATCTCTGGCTTCTTCCCTGAGCCTGATCCGTAAGGTGCGTTCCTCCCTGGCCTCGCCCGTAATCCTCTCCCCCAGCCCAGCTCTGGCTTAGAGGAGGCATGGGAGTTGAGATGGCCATATGGGAGGTGTCTTGTTGGGCCTCTTGTGGTTGGCAAACAACAGAAAACCGGCTTAAGCAAAGGAGAGCTGTTGGTGCATTTCATGGAGCAGCTAGACTTCAGGTACGGCTGGACCCAGGGGCTCATTTTGGGTCCTTGCCTCTTCCTTCTTGTCTCCCCGACCCCATTTCTCTGCTCTAGTTTCCCCCTGATGCTTCCCTGCCAGCGGGGTTCTCTCCCCGCAGTCTCTCCTCTGATGTTTCCAGCCCAGATCCTGAGACTGACATGGCCACGTGGCCCTCTCTGCACCCTGGCACCAGAGCCAGGCCCTCTGATATGTCACGTGCACCCCCATGTCCACGGCGGCAAAACCCAGGACTGGGTCCCACCCCACCTGCACGACAGGCTGCAGCAGGGGAGAGGCAGCCCCCACGCAAAACCAGATGGCGCAATGGAGGCTGCACGGGGAGAAGCGACAGATGCCGGGGGCTCGTGGCAGTCCCCGTGGCCACTGAGTCACCTGGATGGAGGCTCGATTTGGGGTGAACAGAAAGACTGTTAATAGGGTCATAACGCCTCCCATGAAAACAGATGAGCTGACGGCCCGGAGATAATTACAGTGAGACTGAGCCATGAGGTGCACCCGCAGTACAGAGCGCTGGCAAGAATTTGCTGAATGGATGTAAGAAGGAGCGAGAAGCAGTGGAGGAGCGTGGTCTGGAACACACGTGTGGTAACTGGGGGCACACCCGACGCATTTAAGAGGACTGAGGGAGGGAGTTCAGGGGAGGGGGCAGCTTACACTCAGAGGGAGCTGCAGGCAAAGCAAGATCCGGCCTGGTCAGCCCCATCCCAGGGGGCAGGCAGTCAGAGCTCAGAGAGGAGGCTGAGAAGATGAGGATTTGGGGATTGACCCAGAGAGAAGGGTCAGTGGCCACATCGTTTGAGCAATTGAGGAAACGTGAAAGGTGCCTCCTCCAGCCTCTGATGGGGCGGGCTTCTCCCTCACAGGTTTCCTGGATCCGAAGGGCATGGACGAGAAGGCGGCGCTGAAATTAACTGTGTTAGAAGTCTTTCCTTCTCCAAAGCTTGGTGGAACCCTGCCACCGAGGATACAAAGGACTCCCCTGCTTTTTCCTCTTAAACAAAAAGCATGTGGTGTAGTTTATCAGAACCAATTACCATCTGTAATCCTTCAGGCACTGAATTTTCCCTTTCTGCCGGGTTTGATCTTGAGAAGGTGCGTGGTGCCCAGGGGCGCATGCCTGTGCTGGTGGGTTATTTAACCCGCATGCCGGCTGCTCAGCAGAACCCACCCCAGCGCAGACAGCCTGCTCAAGGGCCCTTGAAGGACCCGCTGGGCCAAAGTCCACAGGTGTCTCTGACAGAGACGCAGAGGGGAGGCCCAGTGCTCCGGCCTCTGTGCGATCACCTGTCCAAAGGCCCACCTTGCCCGGAAGGCAGTCCCATTTGTCAGCGCTGCGGGGGAGATGCTGCTGAGCTGTCACACAACACCCAAAGCTTGTTTCCCGGAATGAGCATGAGAGCGTCTCTGTGGGAAGCCTGCTCATAGACGTGCCCTATGAAGTCGCTCCATCCACACAAATGGCCAGCTGGGCACGGGCGCCGCTAATTAGACACGGCATCAGCATTTACACTCGGCTGGCCAATTATGTCGGGTGTAAGTAAAGGTAATGAACCTTCCTTTTCATCTGTGCCAGGCGCTGCGGCCCTGGTAGGTGTGGAAGGCTGGGCCAGAAACCCCTCTGCTGGAGATCTGGGAGTGTGACTTTATTGCTCCAATTCCTTGGAGAGAAAGAGAGAGAGGAAAAGAGGGAGGGAGGGAGGGAGAGAGAGAGAGAGAGAGAGAGAGAAAGGGAGGAAACCAAACAACCCTTCTTAACTAAACAGTGATACCTCGAGATACGAGTTTAATTCGTTCCGTAACCTTGAGTCGCAGTAAACTGGTGGGTCGTGTGCAGCTGGCCGATCCACGCAATTACTCCTATCTCAAATGTTGCTCGTATTTCAAAGCAAAAATCGCTCACTCGATGGCTCATATCTCAAAAATCTCGTATGTTAGGGCACTCCTATCTTGAGGTACCACTGTAATTTTAAAAATAGATAAAACTTGGTTCCGTTGGTCAGAGAAGGCATCATTTTGGAATGAAAAGAATTTGCTTCCCAGTCTGACTCGGAGGTGAGCCAAGGGACCTCCATGTTGGATGGGAGACAAACCGGCACCCTGATTGGTAACACGGCCCACAGCTAACGGGCCAGGTGTGTGTTCCTACCCCTCTGCTGCAGGAGGCTGCAGGCGTGCCCTGGGGCCAGGGTAGAGCCACACGGCCTGGGTTTGCTACTTGCAAACTGTGTGATCTTAAGCAAGTTCCTTAATGTTCCTGTGCCTCAGTGCCCTCATCTGTGAAATGGGGACAACAGTACTTACTTGGTTGGGTTGCTTCTGTAGGTGAGCACTCAGGGAAGGGCCTCCCTGTGGCTCCGCTGTCCTCTCCTCTACTGACCCGGGGCAGCTGCTTTTTTCCTTTTGAGGCTGAATTATAAAAATACTGACTGCTGCTTGCTCGTCATTGCACTCCCCTTCTCTTGTCCCTTTCCTCATTGCCATCGCCATTCTCAGGGCCTTTGGTAATTATCACCAACAATTATATCCTAGGGATTCAGGAATATAAATCTGTTTTTAAGGAGCCAATCTGTAAGACTCAACACTTGAGAATAGTTGTCAGGAAACAGTGAGCCCCTTGTGAGGTTCCGCAGGGGGGAGGGGTGGTGTGTGAAAAATCAAACATGTAATGTTTGATGACAATCAGATCATCATTACTTATTGTGTGCATATTCTGCACCAAACACTATGCCAGTGCATTAAGAAATAAGCTCAGCTCTAGCAGGTTTGGCTCAGTGAATAGTGTCAGACTGTAGACTGTGCACATGCCCGGGTTGCAGACTCGATCCCCCATAGGGGGCATGCAGGAGGTAGCCAATTAATGAGTCTCTCATCATTGATGCTTCTACTTCTCTTCCCCTCTCCCTTCTGCTCTGAAATCAACAAAAAGGAAAGAAGGAAGGAAGGAAGAAAGGAAGGAAGGAAGGAAGGAAGGAAGGAAGGGAAGGAAGGAGAAAAGGAAGAAGGAAGGAAGGAAGGAAGGAAGGAAGGAAGGAAGGAAGGAAGGAAGGAAGGGAGGGAGGGAGGGAAAAAGGAAGCCCATTTAACCTTATAGCGAAGGTACTATATTGTACCTATTTTATAGATAAAGAAACCTAGTCCCCCAAACAGGCCCAAGCCACAGAGTTATTGACAGACCAGGACTCAGTCCCAGACAACTTTTCCTCCCACCTCTCTTCCCTGCCTCACCCCCTCCTCCTTGCCTGGCTTGGATGGGGGGAAACAGCAGGGGCAGGGGGACTGGTTCAGAGGCTGCAGCAATGGTCCCGTGACCTGGATGACAGCCATGCTATGGGGATGCCATTTACTGAATGCCCTCTGTGTGCCTGGCACAGGGCTGACCGCTCATCAGGCAGTCACTTCGCCCTCACCCAGGTGCCATTATTTTGTTGTGCAGAGGTTTGCAGAGGTTCAAAGCTTGCCCGGATCTAGGCAGCCACAGTGGTCCGTATGGGATTTGGGTGCAGAGTCTGTTTGGAGCTCTGGGTGTCAATCACTGTGAGGCAGATCCAGGGCACTGGGCTATTCCCAGCGGGGAGAGATCAGACTTGGGGCTGGGTTTCCAGTTCAAAGCAGAGGTGCAGCGATGTCACTCATCAAGACCGGGAACAGCAGAAGAGAAACTGTCATGAGAAGGGAGATGAATTACGTTTTTTTGGAACGGTGTGCCCAACTCATCTTTGGGGCATTGTCATGCTGTCCAACTGGCATTTGGCATATGTGACTCCACCGCTTAGAAATTCCTCCTCTCTCTCCCCTCTCCTTTCCTCTTTTTTTCTTTCTTCCTTTCTTTCCTCTTTTTTTTTTTTTCATGTTTTTTATTGATTCCAGAGAGGAAGGGGAATGGAGAGGAAGAGAAAACATTGATGTGAGAAACATCAATGGGCTGTCTCCTGCACGCCCCCTACTGGGGAACGAGCCCACAACCTGGGCATGTGCCCTAACTGGGAATTGAACCAGCAAATCCTTGGTGCATGAGACGAGGCTTACCCAACTGAGTCACACTGGCCAGGTCTCTCCTCATATTTGGTTTATGTGGAAGATATCATCAGAAAAGTGCTAATTAATGCTATTGATGTCAAAGCATCCCAGGGAGAGCGGGGTACAGAGAAGGCTGCCTGGGACATAGGAAGCATCAATATTTAATGCTCTCAATGAAGCCAAAGGGTGCTGTTTGCTGGGGTTTGGCACAGGGCGTGCAGGAGACAGGGTCTTGGGGATGGAGGAATAATCGGAGGGAAGGCTCATGATATGGGAGTGTCGCTGATTGGAGTACACCAGTAGAGAGTGAACCAATATTTATAAGGTGTGCCAGGCCCTGGGCCAGGATGCTAATCCTGCCCTCAGGGGCCCGTGGCTTGTCTGACAAACGTGGGAGACAGAGAAGTGCAGCATGCATGATAAGTATGGTGCAATTCCACTTAAGTGGCTTTTCAGGAAATCTGGGACAGCTAGAATATGTAGTTGAGAATATGATGTTGCAGAGGTAGTTTCAAGAAAAGCAAATTCAATCTTTCAAAGATTGAATGAGACGACACTGTCTAATTTTTCTGTGAAAGTCTGAAAGGACAGTTTTAAGGCCTAAGGAGAGACTTTCATATGGCAGAGTAGTAAGCTCTTTCACGGTCCCCAACACACCCAGATGGTCAGCCCCGAGGCAGGGCTTCAGTGGAAGCCAGATGGCCACCCGTTCTCTAGGGACGGTCACCACTTCCATATATCTTTACTCACTTTATTCCATATTCATTGCCAAGTATGCATTAAGCAGCTTCCTGGTGCCCCAGGCACAGAGCTAGGCACAGATTGGAAAGAGAGCACATGAGACAGACAAGTCCTTGCTGTTCTGGAGCTTGCATGCTGGTGGGGGATACACACCAAGAGAGTCTTCACGATGCCTCTGAGGGAGGTACAAGGCAGTGAGGAGGTGCTGCCGGGGATGAAGAGCGAGGCCACAGACAGGATGCTGAGGGACGGCCGCTCTCAGGAGTGCTTTTTGAACTAAGATCAAAATGACGACCAGAAGCTAACGTCCATCAGAGGAAACACAACAAGGGCCAGGCGGCGCGAACGAGGCTGAGAGGCAGAGGGGGGTGGTGAGTGGGGCCTGGAAAGCCACGGGAAGGAGTGTGGACTTTAGGTGAGGTACAAAGTCACTCTAATGAAGAAAATTACCTTGTAAAGGCAAGTATCAGAGTAGAATAATGAAGAAGAATGAAAAGTATCTGATACTCATATCCAGTAAACCTTATTTACATCGATAAAACCTAAAGGAAAAATCAATCTGCACGTTTTGTGTTTGTAGGGTGACTAATGTTAAAAAGAATGAAAATAAAAATCAGTGAGAGGAAAAGAAGAATTTAGTAAGTAAATCTTTTCTAGAAAGATGCTAGAAGTCATTATTCTTAGCAACCATCTATGAGCTCTCTGATGACATAAGGCAGTATTCTGTGAAGTTAAAAGAAAAATCATTGTCACTTGTCAATTACTATCTTTTGTCCATGCAACCAAAACTGCTAAGGTTGTCAGAACAAGAAATCCCTGGTGTGTATTACACAAAGCTTTTAACAGAACTTGCCTTGACAGCTTACCCCTCATCATCTCCCCAGCTTAATACAATACTGCCACGTAACTTCATGACTCACATAGCTGTTTTAGGCACTACTTGGGGAATAAGTTTTAAGCGTTCAAGTAAATGCAAATGATGTTTTGCTACCTTTTCTCAAAAGATTTCAGGTTAGAACATAGATTATAACATTAAACTGTATTATGTGTATATAGTTTCTACAGATGTACATAACTTGGCACCTTTTGCAAGTACGTAAGATAAACTTCAGTGTTTGCCTTATCACTCTAACAGGAACCCACAATCTCGTAATGCTGAAAAGCACGAGCTATGATGAAATGTTCTATCTGCTTGTTCCATAAAGTTTACTGGATTCACCCCACCACATACCACCCATTTTCCAACCTCGGGAAAAACATTACTGAAGACTAGTGATAAACTTATTTATTGTAAAAAGTGAAGCAGTTAGATGATCTTCTCCCCACTAGGCTCACAAAGAGTCTTAGCCATTCAATTTTAAATCACTTTAAATGACCTTTGGCAGCCTCCTGTCTTCCCCCCAATTACAATGACTAATTGGAAGGGGGAGCATTCAGTGGCACTCCTTGCATGGAGAGAATGCCAAGTTCCCTTCTCCTGGGGCAGAAACTATAAACAGGATAGCATTTACCACTGTGGGCAGAGCTGTGTCCTGTGGCCCATTATAGTTCAACTAGAGGCCCAGTGCATGACATCTGTACACTTGGGGTGGGAGTACGGGGTCCCTCAGCCTGACCTGCACCCTCTCACAGTCCAGGAGCCCTTGGGGATGTCCAACTGATCGCTTAGGGACCTAAACCATCAGTTGGACATCCTTAGCACTGCCTTGGAGGCAGGAGAGACTCTCACCACCACCACTGTGCTCGCCAGCGGTGAGCCCAGCTTCTGGCTGAGTAGTGCTCCCCCTTTGAGAGCACAGTGACCACCAGGAGGCAGCTCCTATGTTGAGCATTGCCCCCTGGTGGTCAGTGCATGACATAGCAACTGGTTGTTTCTCCAGTCAATTTGCATATTGGCCCTTTATTAGATAGGATTCTGTTTTCCCATCTCTTCCAATGAAAATTCTTCATCTGGAACAATCTGCTTCTGGGGCAGGCTATGTCACCACAAACCTGATGCAATTCAGAGAAGGGGCTCTGTGAACCCCAGATGAAGTCCCAGGTCCTCCAGCTAACATTGGATTCTTGCCCAGGAGAGATAATCAAAGGTGCCAAATATTGTAGTGTTGCCAAGGGCAAAGCTGGTACATTTAAAAAAAATTGATTCTACAGAGTGAGGAAGGGAGGTAGAGGTAGAGAAACATCAATCAGCAGCTGCCTGTATGACCCCCACTGGGGGCTGTGCCAGACCACAAATTGAACTGGTGACCTCTTGGTACATGGAACAAAGCCCAACGCCCAATCTGAGCCACTGTCACCATTAAAACATTTTCCAGGAGCACAGCTCAGCAGTGGGGCTGCTAGCTTCTTGGTCCATCCTTCCCCACGGAAGAGCTATATGACCTTGGCCAAGTGGCCTGGCCTCTCTGAACCAAAGCTCTTCAAACAGCATTTAGAACAGAATAAACACCCCAAAACCATAGCACTTATGACCATGAGTGTTTCCTGAGCTTCTCATCATGAGAATATTGCTATTTGGTTACTTTAAAAATGGTGCGAGTTTCACAGGATTCCCTCTTGTTAGCAAATTCTTGCTGTGTTTTGAATCAGTTCTTTTACTTATTAGGTTTTTGGGAAGGAGGCTTAATAAATTTAATTTCTGTTGCTTTTAATTATCTCTGTATCTTCTGCCAAAACTCCAGGTGCCAGAGCCCAGAGCGTTTGCATCTGTGACAGCACAGAGACAGCTGGGTCAGCCCACTGTGCTTAACCTCTCCCTGTCCCAGGAGCCCCATGCCTGCATTTGTGGTCCGGACACACGATCCTGGTAGCTAATCCTCAGTGTTAACGCCTCCCAAACCCCAACACGTGTGGCTGTTAGTTATGCCACTTACTGAGTTTCCTCTTCCTGAACTCATCTCTACACCTGTTGTAAAAAAAAAAAAAAATGAATACAAAGCAAGAACATAACAAAATCTCCAAACAAGGGCATTCTAATTTTGAACATTTTTAATTTTCCTGAGCCACATAACAATGAGCTATAGTGTGTGTCACCGATCTATAGTATAATTAACTTCTTGTCTTTTGTTCCTTATGAATTTACATATCCAATTATCTTTCTACTTACTTTCTCATGGTTTTGCTACACTGAATAAACTTTTTAACGAGATAGTCTTAATGGGTTTTGCAGTTCATTTGTAACGCAGCTGGTTGTTGAAGGCATTTCAGGATGAGGAAGTGCTGTGTGAGGCTGTGAGGTGTTCCTGGCAGGACTGGATACCCACGTTCCCTGTCCCTCAGGATATCTGCAGAAGCAGACCACAGTGTCAGGAGCTGCGGAGAAGACGCAGCAAAGCAGACTGCATGGAAACAATGCTGATTTCACCATCCTCGCTCCACTGCACAGGGGCAGTGAATCAAAGTCGGCGCCAATTCCATTAAAGTGGCTGAAAGCAGTTTTTGCCCCACCGAAATTTCTGCTTTGATTTCTTTTGAGAACTCATGTCTCAATTCCCACTTTTCCTGTCGAAGTCACCATGGTGAAGAGTCTCAGGAATGGAGAGTCATTCTGATGGCATAGGACAGCAACCTGTGGAGTTCCTGCAGTATCCAGTGTAAACGGAATAAACTCAGAATGTGCGCCAGGCTGCTTTAGGGCTCTGGTTCTGGCCTCTCAGATGAGACTTTTATAGATGGCTAATTTATGTGCAAAGATGACTTTTCTAGTCACCAAGAAGGCAAACTCAGCTCTGATTTGTACCAGCTGCATCACCAGCATAGGCCTTGGCATCTGACAGCTCCGTGTTAAAGTGAGTGTGCCTACACAGCTCTGGTAGGAGGAGAGTTGTCTGCTTTGTTAGGTGGGAAAGGAGATGACCTTCCTGTTGCCAAGCATCGGAACCATGAATACAATTTAACTGATCAGATGCAGTTTGTTCGAGGAATTACCCAAGAGTATACTTGGATACCAGTTGGGATTGAGGCCCATAGGTAGACACTCACCATATGCTAGGAGAAAACAATTTGATTCAAAAACAGAAAATTTGAGATAGTTGAGAAACAGATCATTAGGAAAGTTTATTCAAATATTCATGCAGAGATATTCCAACATCATTTATTCTCTTATTCCCAGACTCCAACCCTCATCCAGCCTCTTCTCTTTTTTAAAGGAAAGGCAGCTCTCTACTTCAAATGTAATTCAGAATAGGACCCAGCTCTCAAAGGACATAAATTCACAAATCTGCCTGGATACTTTTTTATTCTGAAGAGACTGTATGTAGCTGCTGTTTCTGGCAAAATTAAAAGACAGTGGAAGTGGAAGTAACTGGATCATAATGGCAATCATTTTTCCTTCATTAAGTCCATCAGGTCACTTTCTATTCCCCTCTCACTCAGTTCGTCCAAACTGTAGTACCGATGAACGATCTTCTCAGCGGTAACCACCACGACTCGGACCCCATGGGTATCATTGCCCAGCTGGCACCCGATGGCAGATGACACCACGACATCAAGGTTCTGGTAGGTACCCCCGGCATTCCTGTGGTAGTGGCCTGAGAACACAGCTTTGACACCTGCAGAAAGGGAAAAAACATTAGGGGGCCAACGATTTCCATTTAGGTAGCTGAGGGCTCCAATGTTTCCTTGTCTGGACAGTAATTTATTATATTACACACATAGTACTATTCAGTATATAATAATTAAGAGGCAGTTTATTTTGACACCCAGAATCTTCAAGGATAGCTCAGACTTGTGACTAGTGCCCGATGCACAAAATTTGTGCTCGGGGCTTGGCCTCACAGCCATAGCAGTTTGCCTTGGCCCTCGCAGCCCCACCTTCCTCCAGAAAGTCATCTAGCCATCTGGTCTAATTAGCATATTATGCCTTTATTATTATAGATGTTATCATATTTGTCTTAATAACTGGTCCAGGAAAGTATTAGGGAAAAACAGACAAGGAACAGAAGGTGAATGATGGGGAGAGATGACAAAGGCTGAAGGAAATCTTTTGAGGGCATTATGAGAGCTATAAGATCCAAGTTATATGTCTATGAAAAATAATGTCGATGGAGTTCTAGTCAAGATAGAACAGCATGTTCAATACTTAATGTACATCTTCCCACCTCAAACTTAAAGCAATGATGGATAACACATAAAAAAGAAAACTGAAGGATAGAGGCAACCTTAACATCCAAATGAATAATGCTAGGGACCAGGAACAAAATAGGAAGGCAGAGCAATGAGCGGGGTTACTTTGCTTCTGGGAGGTAAGCTTTTATGGTAAGATATCGAGACTGAAAGCCCTTTCTCTGACAGGAGGAAATGAAGCCTGTCCCCTGTTTGAAATAGAGGCAGCCGGAGTGCCTGTTTATGGGAGGAGACGGAAGAAAACTGCTGTTGCCCATTGCCCAACACCCGGGGCCAGGGCAATAGGCACACAGACAAACAATACCTGATTTGTAATGTTTCCTAATCTCCATGGTTTAGACACTCTTATTCTGGCCATTTTCAAATGAGTAACATGAGGTTATTGAACTGGAGCAGGAAGAGGTGCCTCGAACACCATGCTATATAGTGTTTCCACTACACGAACACAAAGACTGCAACCTTGAGAGCATGGATATTAGCAATGTATGGCAAGATAATTAGAAAATGCTAAGTTTTGAGTATTTATTACCTTTATTGTTTAATATAATTTACTTAATGGTGAGTTCGTATAATTTAAACAATGGCTGTTTAACAACCAGCTCACATGATTCCTTAAAATTTAATCATTGATTTTTGTGAGCTGGTAGGAGCTTTCTCTAGCACACCACTGGGCTTGGGCTTATAGAAGCCTATGGTCTAGGAAGGAAGAAAGACACAGGCTCACGTCTAGGAACTGAAATACATTTTCCCAATTAATCACTATATTATAAGGCCTGGTCCTGAATGGTGCCTGGGGTGGAAGTAAACAAAACCATAGACAGAGAGAAGTTAGACAAGAGAGAAAGTAGGAGAAAAACAAAACAAAAAAATCTCTTACTCAAACTGAACCTGAAATTTAAAAAATTCCACCACCCCTGGAGAAATCTCATGCTAAGTAAGATGGTCTACAAACTCTTCAATTTCACAACACAAATTCACTCCAGATTATAATCAATGATATAAAACTACCTGGGAAATATTTTAAGTAAAGGGGCTAATTTAAGTAAAGGACTAACATCCATACTTGTTATGAAACAAAACAGGCATAAGTTGAATGAGAATAGTTGATAATAAAAATTTAGAAATTGTGGACATAAGATTTAATTTGCCATTAAAATTTAAAACAAAAGCAACTCTCAACAAGTGGCATATATTCTAGACTTGGCACTAATCAAGAATCTCATGTGGTATTAGTGAATTAAAGATAGAATTGAGGAACTGAACTGAAGATGACACAGAGACCCAGACACAAGTGATATGAACAAGCAGTTCAAAGAACCTGGAAGACAGATTAAGAGATATCAATGGGTTCTCAAAAGAAACTGGGCAGGAGAAATGAATAAGTAGCAATAAGACTAATTTGAAGAAATAATAGCTGAGAGTTTTTCATATCACTGTAAAATTATAGAGCATGAAGAGAAAAAAGCTTAAGATAACATGGTAAAATATTACAAAGGAATGACAATTAGATGGGGGCATCTGAACAATAACAGAATCCAGGAGTTTTATCTTCAAAATGTTGAGGGCAAATAACTACCTAGCTAAGCCATCATCAAGTTTAAGGGCAAAATCAATACATGTTTGGACACATAAAGACTAAAAGTTTACCACTTCCAAACCTTCACTAAGAAGACATAAATAAATGGAAGGCTATACCCA
>PVJN01028428.1:7426-27245 GCA_004026805.1 Lasiurus borealis | reverse complement strand
TCTTAATTGTTTTAACCACAAAATAGAGTCCTTATTATTCTGTCAATAAGTCTCCTGGACCTCCACACTTGAAACTATGGACTTCATTTTACTTATGTTTTTAGTTATTTAGTTAGTTAGTTAATCCTCATCTGAAGATACTTTTTCCATTTATTTTTTAGAGAGAATGGGAGGTAGCAGGAAAAACAGAGAGAAAAACATCTGTGTGTGAGAGAGACACATTGACTGGTTTCCTCCTAATGAGAGCCAGGGATAGAGCCTGCAACTGTGGCACCTCCCTTTGATTGAAATTGAACTTGTGCCACCCTTCAATCTGCAGGCTGACCCTCTAACCACTGAGGCAAACTGGCTAGGGCTCAACTCCATCTATTTTAGGATCAACTGACAGTTTCTCTTCCCTTTAACTTAAGTTTAATTTAATTAACATAAATATAACATACACATAGAAAATAGCACAAATCATGTTTCTATAATTTAAGGACTTTTCACAAAGTAAACAAACCTAAGTAATTGTATAAAGAAATAGAAGAATACAGAATTTCAGAAGCCTCTTCATACTACTCTACCTTGAGAATAGCCATTGTTATACATTCTAATATCATATATTTAATTTGCTGGTGTGGCTTCAGAACTATTTATAAATGAATTCATACACTATATACCCTTTTGTGTCTGGCCTCTTTCACTCAACATTAGGTTTCTGAGTTTCATCTGTGTCGTTGCACATAGAAGTAGCTGGGTGGGGGTGTGGCCTGAGTTACTCCAACCCAGACCTGGGGGTGCAACTTGAGGTCCCCCATCAAGCCCTGCTGGGTGGGGGTGTGGCCTGAGTTTCTTCAACCCAGCCCTGTGGGTACAGCTTGAGGTCCCCCATTAAGCTCTGCTGGATAAGGGCCACAGCCTGAGGTTCCCTGTCAAGCCCAGCCAGGCAGGAGGGCTCAGCCTCAGGTCCTCTGGCCCGGTCCTGGGGCAGAGGGCATGGCCTGAGGTCCCCCGTCAAGCCACACTGGGCAGGGGTTGTGGTCTGAGGTCCCCTGGTCTGGAACTGGGGTGAAGGGAGTAGCCTGAGGTCCCCTGTACAGCACCAGGACAGGAAGCGCACTTTGAGGTCCCTCGTCAAGTTCTGCCAAGTGAGGGGCCTCAGGTTCCCTGGGCTGCACTGGGGTGGGAGGCACGGCCTGAGTCCCCTGTCAAGTCCCTCTGGGCAGGGAGTGCAGTCTGAGGTCCCCTTTCAAGCCTTGCCGGTTAAGGGGCGTGGCCTAAAAGCCCCTATCAAACTCCACAGGGGGCAGGGGAGGGCGAAGCCCTAGGTCTCTACTGATTGCTCCTTAAGGCTCTTTATGAGAACTTGGCCTCAGCTGTGGGTGCAACCACATTTGTGACAGAGTAATGGCTAATTAGCATATTCCCTGTTTATTAGATAGAATGGATAATACATTTTTTAAAAAGAGAAAGCTGAAGCCCAGCCAGTGGCTCAGTGCTTAAGTGTTGTTGACCTATGAAGCAGGATGTCACAGTTTGATTCCCAGTCAGGGCATATGCCTGGGTTGTGAGCTCAATCCTCAGTGTGGGACATGCTGGAGGCAGCTGATCAATCGATTCTCTCTCATCATTGATGTTTCTATGTCTCTCTCCCTCTTCTTTCTACTCTGAAATAAATTTTTAAAAAAGAAAAGAAAGAAAAAGAGGAAGCTGAAGATAGTCACCAAATTATATTATAATGAATGTTGGCATCTATGTCTGTGACTGAAACTTTTAAAAAGATTAGAAAGAAATCTTACTCAAGGAAACTTTATAGTATCACTACCACTAATTTACCACTACTGATGAAGTATTGTTTAAAAAGGATTGTTAATCTGTGGCATATCTATACACTAATAGTGAAATTACAGAAAGAGAAACTAAAAAAGCAATCCCATTTACCATCGCACCAAAAAAAATTAAGATACCTAGGAATAAACCTAACTAAAGAGGTAAAAGACCTATATGCAGAAAACTACAGGACACTGAAAAAAGAGATAGAGGAAGATGTTAACAGATGGAAGAGCATACCATGCTCATGGATTGGGAGAATCAACATCATTAAAATGTCCATACTACCCAAAGCAATCTACAGATTCAACTCACTACCCATTAAAATACCAATGACATATTTCACAGACCTAGAAAGAATTCTTCATAGATTCATCTGGAACAAAAAAAAAGACCACGAATAGCTACAGCAATTCTGAGAAAGAAGAATAAAGTAGGTGGGATCTCAATACCAGATTTCAAGCTATACTACAAAGTAACTGTTCTCAAAACAGCCTGGTACTGGCACAAGAACAGACATATAGACCAATAGAATAGAATAGAAAACCCAGATATCCACCCAAACCACTATGCTCAACTAATATTTGACAAAGGAGGCATGAACATACAATTGAGCCAAGATAGCCTCTTCAATAAATGGTGTTGGGAAAATTGGACAGATACATGCAAAAAAATGAAACTGGACCACCAACTTATACCAATTACAAAAATAAACTCAAAATGGATACAGGACTTAAACATTAGAAGGAAAACCATAAAAATACTAGAGGAATCCACAGGCAGCACAATCTCAGATATATGCCAAAAGAACTTTTTCACTGATACTGCTCCAAAGGCAATGGAAGCTAAAGAAAAAATAAACAAATGGGACTACATCAAAATAAAAAGCTTTTGCACAGCAAAAGAAACCATCAACAAAACAACAAGAAAGATCACTGGATGGGAGAACATATTTGCAAATGATATCACTGATAAAGGTTTAATCTCCAAAATCTACAGCCAACTTATACAACTTAATTAAAGGAAGATGAATGATACAATAAAAAAATGGGCAACAGACCTAAATAGAACCTTTTCAAAAGATGACAGAAGGAAGGCCAAGAGACACATGAAAACATGTTCAAAGTCATTAATCATCGAGAGATGCAAATCAGAACGACAATGCGATACCATCTTACACCTGTCAGAATGGCTATCATCAACAAATCAACAAACGACAAGTGTTGGCGAGGATGCGGAGAAAAAGGAACCCTTGTGCACTGTTGGTGGGAATGCAGACTGGTGCAGCCACTGTGGAGAACAGTATGGAGTTTCCTCAAAAAACTAAAAATGGATCTCCCAATTGACCCTATAACCCCACTCTTAGGAATTTATCCTAAGAAATTACAAACACCAATCAGAAAGGATTTATGCACCCCTATGCTCTTAGCAGCACAATTTACAATAGCTACAATTTGGAAACAGCCTAGGTGCCCATCAGCAGATGAGTGGATCAGAAAACTGTGGTACATCTACACAATGGAATTCTATGCTGCCATTAAAAAAAAAGGAATTCTTACCATTTGCAGCAATCTCGTTGGAACTGGAGCGCCTTATGCTTAGTGAAGTAAGCCAGTCAATGAAGGAGAAACATCACATGATCTCACTCATTTGTGGATAATAAAGAATATTATAAACTGATGAACAAAAGGATAGATACAGAGGCAGTAAAGCTTCAAACAGACTGTGAAATTATAGCAGGAAGATTAAGGAGAGGTGAGGTAGATAAGAGATCAATCAAAGGACTTGTATTCATGCATATAAGCATAACCAATGAACATAGACACTGGGGGGTTGGGGTATGCCTGGGAGGGAGGGGGGGTAATGGGGAGATAATGTATAAAAATTAATAAAAAAAGAAATAAAATAAACAAACAAACAAAATACAAAGGATTTTTAAAGAATGTGGACAAATAATACATAAAAATGTATACCTGATAATGGAAAAAATAAAACCTCAGGAGGGAAAATTTTAGAAGTAATAAATTCAAGTTAGAGAAAAATTCATGTTTGGATTAATAAGCCCCCAAAGGAAAGAAAAGGAGGTGTGGAGAAAAAAAAATAGAGAACTATAATAAATGGAACCAAAAGTAACTTCACAGGGTGATGTGATTATAAATTCTTCACTGAGCAGGTCATGGTGGGTAGTCTCATCTCAGGCCTATAATGTCTTTTATGAAAAGTTTTTAACTAGTCCTGTCCATTGTTTTTGTGCATCTAGGTTAACACACCTTTGAAATGCCAGAAGTAATACCTCTCTCAAGGTGTAACTCCTCTCAGGAGAGCACTTAATCTTGTTAACTATTCTGTAATTCAATCTCCACCTGCTTTCTTCCACCTGCAAGTAATCTTCTTTATGTTCCCTCCTTCATTCCAAAGTTATAAAGGAAATTGCAAAACTCATTCTTTGGAGCATTTGAGATCTTGCTTCCTGGCATTGTTGTCATTTTGGCTCCAAGAAATTCTTATAAAAATTATTTTCAGTGGCCAGGGCACATACAAGAATCAACCAATGAATGCATGAAAAAAAAAAACACAATACAACAATTAAATAAATAATAATATAAGAGAAAAAAATAACTGGAAAAAACAAATCTCTCTCTTCCTCTCTGTCCCTTTCTCTCTCAAATAAATGAAAAAAAAATATTTACAGGTTTGGGCATTCATATATAGATGAAAAATGGCATATAATCTCCTCTTTATAAAGAAAATAGAAGTACTTAAATCGAATTTCTTAAATAACTGCTAAGATGTTTGAGTAGTTTAGAGTTGATCCCAACAGGCATGAACAATAAACACTTTAAGAAAATATTTAGCCTGGCCAGAGTGGCTCAGTTGGTTGAGCATCATCTGGTTGCCGGTTCACTTTCCGGTTAAGTTACATACCAGGGTTGCAGATTTAATCCCTGGTCAGGGCATGTGGGGATGGTAACCAATCATGTTTCTCTTTCTCTTTCTCTCTCTCTCTCTCTCTCTCTCTCTCTCTCTCAACATGTCCAATGGTGAGGATAAAAAAAAATTTGAATCTTTGGCTAGGAAATTCAAGAGTCATAATGAGCAAAACATTTGTACAAAATATCTTAGATGCACTAGGAAAAATTGTGACGATCATCCAATTTATAAAGTGAAGGGGAATTAGATGTAGATCAGTGTGTTGATTAAAAGTGAAGCACCTAGCGAATTTTGTGGGTGGACTCCTCTTGGTTCAGGCAATACCAATAGAATTGCAAACGAAAGTTACATACAAGAATGGTGACTGGCAGGGCATTCTTTCTTTCGCATGGCTATGAATGTAGCCCTAAAGAAAATAGGTGTCAGATTTCAATATCATCTCACTAACATACTTTATGTTTGATAATGATAGAAACTTTGAATAGACAATGTCTTCTCAAAGAGGATTAGAAATGCACTAAGTGATATTATTTGCAATTCAACTTCCTTCATGGTTCTTTTTCTTTCACATGACTTGCATCTGGATTTAAATCTCTGGTCTAAAATTTACTGAATATGTGATCCTGGGTGAGTAAAATCTTTCCAAATCTCACTGTTTAATTTAATAAATGGAAAAGACAATATTTCTGTCACAGAGGTACTGTAAGGAGCAAATGGGATAATTTGGGAAATATATCTTATACTTAGTGCATGTTCAGTAATTAACAACAGTTTCCTTTAGTGACTGCTTCTGACTTGCTTTACCTTCATTATTAAAATGTCTGGAGGCATATATTCATTCATGGAAAGATAAGGCAGAAAAATAGATAAGGAGAAAAAAAATGCCATGAAATGGACAGAAAGATATAAAGAGAGCAAAACAAACTTTAAAGGAAAATTTAAATGAAGAAAAGTAGCAAAACTAATGAGCTTTTGTATTTATCCTGTTCGGATATCAATTCCTTTTTTTTCCCCCCACAAATGGTTTGTTTTTTAACAGATAATTTTGAGGAGAAGTCACCTAAACAATTGTAAGGTTGTCTTGGATAAGCATTAGGAGAATCACTAACTTCAGTTGTGAAGTTTTGTGATGAGGGAAGAGAACATTCACTATAAAGTCTATTACAATCTATCTTAGGAATTAGTTGATTTCCCAAATCACCCAAAGGAAATCAAAGCGGTATTATAAGTTTGTAGCAACTGTCATAATCAATTTACACTGCTATTGCAATAATAATAGTAAGTTAGCCTCATTTATTCTTTATCAATATAAAACAGTTCTCATGGTTTCCAAGATCTTAGTTTGCAAAATGTGACAAAAATCTATCAAAATAGTGATTTCATTCTTACCTTGTGATCTTGTTTTGAATTCTCCCTTGAAAAGCTGCAGGTCTGTGTTCAGAGAACTTGCAGACTCTATTTATTACCCAACACTTGGTAGAGAACCAAACTGCCGCAGAGGGAAATCTGAGTGGGTGAGAATTTAGGTTTTGAATTACATGTAAAAAGCTAATAGACGGGTCAATCCTGTCAACATCTAATATTCACTGCTTTCTCCCCATATTCATCTTTAAATTAATACAGCAATTACAGATTTTATGTTCTGCATTTTTGTTTTGTTTGGTTGTGTGTGTGTGTTTTTTTTACTTACAACTCACATCAGAATCATTTGACATGCAACTCTCATCCGATGTCCGGCTCACAGTCCTGCTCTGTCCATTACAAATTTCAACTTGGCTCCCTTCAGAGTTCAATTTCACAACTTCACCGTCAGTGCTGTTATTTTGAAACTCTTGGCCATTTATATTTGCACTTTTGGCAATTGGCTTCTTCACTTGCAACCTTCACTAAGTAATCAGCTTATTCTTCTAAACTCCATGATACATAGTCACACTCTCTTGCATATCGGTAAAATATGCTGCTCCTCTGTAAATAGAAGTTCTCAGATACTCCATTCATCTTAACATACCTGATCTGCCTCTCTGCTCCCCATTTCCATTTTTCCCCCAAATCTCACAGAATATATTGCTTTTTCTTGCAAAAGCAATACTGAACTATAGATCCCAGCTCTTCTAACCTTATGAGAAATTTTGCTGTTACATGTCCCCTCTCCCTCTCTTTTGGCATCTGTAATATAACAACAGCAGGAAACAAAGAGTTGAGAGATGCTTTGTAAAAACTTGGGCTGTTTCTGCATTCTAAGACCACACATCAGAAGAAAGACTGCTATTGTACTTAAAAGGACATTACATGCTGGGGCTGTTTATTAAATATGTGTAGGCTTAGCACTCCCACAACTATCCTACCCACTAGTTTAGAAGGGTGAACTTGAAACAAAGGGGCAGAAAAAATGTCCTGTAAAATTAAATAACAGGAAGAAGCCAATTGCCAAAAGTGCAAATATAAATGGCCAAGAGTTTCAATAACAGGAATCTTTTAGTTTTACTCTTGGCATACTGAAAAAATAGAACTTTAGGATTCTGAAATCCCTGGGAAAGTGGAGATAAGATAGCAATAGGTAGCTGGTCAGCAATTGGGAAACTTATTACTGTGATAGACTTCCTTTGGCAAAAACAACCAAGGAAATGAGGATCACAGAAGTCTTATTTATTTTAATGGAATTTACTGTTCTGTGTAATAAGTTCCTTCTGAACAATTATCTACTACAAGCCATAGTGTTGTGTTTGCCAGGAATGAAGGAAGAGGGCTCTGTCTACTCTTGGGATAAAGCAGTGAAGACAGAAGACAAACAGGAAGGAAGCAAAGATGACCAGTGCTAATAGGAAATTGAACTGTGTGAGGTAAATGGAAGGGAGAGGTTCTCAGAATACCAAGGGAATGTCAGCATACTCTGTTAAGGGAATCCTTACAAATACTAAGGTTACAAGGGATAGTGTGACTTTTTCATGTATGCTGAACTCTAGTATTATAAAATACTAGAGACCTGGTATACAGATTCGTGCACATTGGAAGGAAATTAATTAGAAGGTGGCCGGTGGGTGGGACTAGGTGAGATGAGCTGGACACATCCTGGAACCAACCTCTTGTGGTCCCTTTCTGGCCAGCTGCACCTGGGGTGCACTAGGGCTCAAAGAGTGTCTATGAAGTGAGTGGGGCCCCTCTCGCAGGTGGGGCCCCTCAGCCTGGCCTTTTGGGATCAGTTGAAACCGGATCTCCGATATCCCTTGAGGGGTTCCAGACTGCGAGAGGGCACTCTGCAAAGTTTTGGTCACTCAAAAGTTCCACATCATACCTATTGGTCAGTTGGCTGGTTGCTTAGCCTTTTATATATATATATATCCCTCTTTATTTACTTAAGAAGTGTCTCTTCTAATCAGTATATGTTGTTGTTTTTTTTAAAGAAACAAAAACACAGTTTGAGTACCATGTATCCTTGAACTGGAAAAATGTATTTACATTTATCATAATTATGGAGCTATTTGGATTTATTTCTACTATCTTGCTCCTTCCTTTTCTATTTTGTCCCCCTGGCTTATACCTCATTTTCTTCCTTTTTTTTTTTTTTTTGCATCTTTTGGATTAATCAATTTTAAAAACTATGAAATCTTTCCCTGGTAGTCATGTACTATATAATCACTGTCTCCTCAGTAAAATAACACTGGAAAACAACTTTAACCCTACTTTTAAGAGGCTTTATGATTTTATTTTTTGAATCTGCCTCATGCAGCTGTATAATTTGGCAAATGTTTTAAGGAGAAAACTCTTTGTATGCTAGGCTCAATCTCCAGCCCTCCCCTGCCTCATGCAGCTGTATAATTTGGCAAATGTTTTAAGGAGAAAACTCTTTGTATGCTAGGCTCAATCTCCAGCCCTCCCTTTCCACCAAATGCTTGGCCCAGTATGTCTCCAGTTTTGTATATACAGCCCCCCAAAATAACCAGGATTCTTCCTAGATAAAATTTATATTCCCTGTCATGTGCTGTGCATACACAGAATTAGCAAATGCCTCTGGAGAAGAAGCAGCTGTAACAGCCAGGTCCTCTTCCCTCGGAATCTTGGTTTCTTGCCCTAAGTGTTTTAGCAGCTTTCTCCAGTCTGTAATTCTTTTTTCTCTTGGTATTTTATCTGCTCATTCTGCTTCTTCTCAAGTTAAAACATTGGACTGTCACAGACTTCTCTGTTTCATCAGAAGTGAAAGTCCGTAGCAATTTGAGTAAAATACAAATGAAAACATGGCTCCAGAAGCCAGAACAACATGCCATTTGGGCTTGATTCAAGTGATCATGGAATTTATTATCCAAACCATAAAACTTTTGAAATGAAGAATATTATTAATAATTAGGCCACCCCAAAATGGATGAACATTGAAATATGGTCACTTTAGTCATGTTTTATGATTTTTATATAGTTCTTTTTCTACTACTGGTCCTTTCTCAAATACTAAATCTGCCCTACTAACTGCCTCCTTTCAGAGTAGATTAAAGATATACAGGTGATATATTTGAAAGTTTTATGACCCCCACAGATACATCTGGTGATGCTATTATACAGAGGTTGCTACCAACAGACTTCAAAACATGAAATTATAAAGGACATATTTCAAACAGAGAAATATGAGCCTAGGTGGTAAGTCCGAGATTCAAGGTGGAATTGAAGAGCAAAGAGTATGATAAATATGAAGATAATGCTATAATTGTAAATAATTCTAATAATGTTTTGTAATATTAAGAAAAATAAACTAAAACTAAATACATGATGGAAGTAGCCCATGCATCTGGAGAGGTGATGATAAGAATGAGCGTTCCCAAAGATTATGTGTTGGTCAGGAAGGGAATAAAAATATTACTGAATTTTAGGCTCGATGAATTCAGCATGCCTATTGCATATTCTAGGATAATTTTTTTCAAAATAATAAAGATTAAGCACATAGCTAATTCCCAGGCTATTGAAAAAAAATACAATGAGGAAAAAATAATCTATAAAATTGAAATCAAAGAATGAGAGAGAATAAAACAGTAAAGGCAAAACAAGAGAATATACAAAATATGATTGATTTAACCCAAATATATCTTTAATTTCATTACTTGAATTAAGTGCTCCTATCAAATAACTTATATTAGACAGGCAAATCTATAAGTTAAAAGACAAAAAAAATATATGCTGGCAAATCCTAATAGTTAGAAAGCTGATATTGCTTCATTTATGTTATGCTTTAAGATTAAGGAACATTAAAGTTAAAGAAGTTTACTGAATAATGACAAAACATTCAATTCACTGGGAAGAAAAATATTTAAACTAACAAACACCATATTAAAATAGTCCAAAGTGTATAAAACAAAAATTAATGAAATTACAGGGGGGAATACACATATCTATTATTCTAATGAGAAATAAAATACATATATGTATTTTATTATTGTTAAGAAGAGAAAATCTTAGTAAGAATATAGAAATTTAGGATGATACCATCAATAAATTGCATCATATGGATATATAAATTATACTTCATCTAAGAGTGGAGTTTACATACTCTTTAAGCACGCAAAGTACATTCATAAAATTAAACATATTCTTGTTCATAAAGTGAGTTGTAAAACTATTTCAATTTATGTCACTGAGTATATCAGAGTAGGGAATCCCTCCATAAAGACAACTAATAAGCTGGTAAAAACTGTTGGAATAAATGTCTCACAACCTTGCGTTCTAGTGAAGACTTACAACCACAGAAAGCATAGTAAAGAAAAAAGCTGATTCATTGCATTGGGATAGTGCTGTGCTATTTTAAATTGCCAACTTGCCATCCCTTATCTCCTAAATTCATTGCAGCCATGCAAATGGCAGCCTACACACCTGATGCAAGTGCTAGTGCCAGAGGGAGCAAGATGAACATTATACTCAGATAACTGTGGTTGTGTGTTTTACCTGCCTGGGGGTACCTGAAAGGACTGGCACAGAGGCTTGCCTTTGTTTTATCTGATTGGAAGGGTTCCCAGGGCTGGAGTGGCTTCCCAGGCAGTGTTTGCCGAAAGCATTTAGAGGCAAAAGTATTTGTTGCAGCAGTCTGGGGCAAGAGATAAAACAATCAGAATACGCAACACACTAATTTTTTTTTTTAATCCTAGGAAGGAAGAAGTTGAGAAAGGAGATACGTGGGAGAGTAAGGACCTTTGTTCCTATGTATACTGGGGAATCCAAAAACTATGCTCATACCTAAGGCTGGACACATGTTCAGAGCAGGCCTGAGAAGCCCTGCACTTTCACCTCTGGCTGACCCTCAGGTTCCATACTAAAATGAAGTTAGGGCTATTGTATAGTTAAAAAATATATATATGTAGCTAAGTTTTGAAGGCATACCCAATACAGAACCACTCTGCAAAAATTGGGGCAGTAATTTTTTTTTAAATGCTCACCCAAGAACATGCCTTTATTGATTTTTAGAGAGAGAGGAAGAAAGAGGGGAAGAGAAACATTGTTGTGAGAATGAAACATTGATTGGTTGTCTCCCAAACTCGCACAAACAGGGGATTGAATCTGAAACCTAGGTATGTGCCCTGACCCAGAATTGAACCCATGACCTTTCGGTGTATGGGACAATGCTCTAACCAACTGAACCACACCAACCAGGATGGGACAGTAATTTTTTTCTTTTTCTTTTCTAATTTTGGCTATAGTTGTTTAAGGAAATCATTATTTAATGAGTACAAAGCTTTAGTTTGGCATGATGAAAAAGTTCTGAATATGCCCTGGCTGTTGTCCAGTGGTTAGAATGTTGGCCTGTACACTGAAGGGTCTTGGGTTCCATTCCAGTCAAGGGCACATCTCTGGGATGTAGATTTGATTCTCAGCCCTGGTCAGTGTGAGTGTGAAAGGCAACCAATTGATGTATCCCTCTTATAGGTATATTTTTTCTTTCACTTCTCCCTGTCCCTCTCTCCCCTTCTTTCCATTTCTATGAAAATCAATAGAAAAAAATATCCTCTGGTTAGAATTTTAAAAAATAAAAATAATTTAAAAAATAAAAACAGCCCAAACCGGTGTTGCTCAGTGAATAGAGCATCAGCCTTCGGACTGAAAGGTCCTGGGTTCAGTTCTGGTCAAGGGCACGTACGTTGGTTGCAGGCACATTCCCAGTAAAAAAAATCAATAAAAAAAAATTAAAAAATAAATAAATAAAACAACTTTCTTTAGATTCAAAGACACAAATAAGTTGAAAGTAAAAGGATGATAATAAGTATTTCATACAAATAGTAAACAAAAGATATTTGATGTGGCTGTGCTATAAAGTCAGACAGAGCCGACTTTAAGGCAAAAATTGTAACCAGAGAGTAAGAATCTATACTAATAAAAGTGTAATATGCTAATTAGACAAAACAACTTCCAGACGACTTGGATGTCCTTTTGGACAAAGCCATGGTGGCAGGGCTGAGGCAGAGGTGGTTAGAGGTGATTAGGCCAACAGGGTAGAGCAGTTAGGATGATCAGGCTGGCAGGGGAGAGCAGTTAGGGGGATCAGGCCAGCAGGGGAGAGCAGTTAAGGAGATTAGGCCAGCAGGCAGGTGAGCAGTTAGGAGCCAGCGATCCCAGATTGTGAGAGGGATGTCTGACTGCCAGTTTAGGCCCAATCCCCTAAACAAGCAGTCGGACATCCCTCAATGGGTCCCCGATTAGAGAGGGTGCAGACTGGGTGGAGGGAACCCCACACGCTGTGTGCAAATTTTGTGAACCAGGCCACTAGTATTATATGTTGATTAAAGGGTCAATTTATCAAGAAAATTAACAATTATAAACAAATACTCCAAATAATAGTGCCCAAAAGTATGTGAAGCAAAAACTGACAGAATTAAAGGGAAAAGCAGACAATTCAACAGTAATAGTTAAAGATTTTAACATCCACTTTCAATAATGAATAAAATAAAAAGACAGTTTGGGAAAGAAATATAGAGCTTGAATAACACTATAGAACAACTAGAGTTAACAGACATCTATAGAACACTTCACCCAACAACAGCAAAATACATATTTTTTTCTCAATTGTACATGGAACATTCTCCACGAGAATGTTAGGCCACAAAACAAATCTTAATTAATTTAAAAATATTAAAATCACCCAAAGTTTCTTCTCTAAGCACAATGGAATAAAACTAGGAATTAATTAACAGAAGGAAAATGGAAAAATTTACAAATATGAGGAAATTAACACAACTAATATTAAAAAAGAAATTACAAGTGAAATTAGAAAATAATTTGAAATGAATGAAAATACAAGTGTAACAAGGCAAAAATTATGAAATACATTTTGTAAATGCCTATGCAAGAAAAGAAGACCCCAAACCAATAATTTAACTTTAAACCTTAAGAAACTAGAAATAAAGGCAGTGGAGTGGCGGAGGGCTGGGTGGGCCGCTCCAGCTGACTCTGATCCTGGCTTCATGGAAACAAGATGGGCTTTTATAAGTAAGGTTCAGAGAAGTCACTTCAGGCAGCAGAAATCGATCTTGTGATGAAATGGCTTCTACCTGGATTTCTGGTAGAATTGCAAGGCAAAAATGGGGCTGACTTTGGGGCCCTGACATTGCCTGTCCCTCTGCCTGTGGAGGGCAGGACAGGGAAGAGATTTTGCTTTTGGAGATCAGGGGACCTACGGAGATTATGAAAAAATTGACTCAGAATCATAAGGCAAAAGGTTTGCCTTCTACTGATACTGACTCGCCCCAGAAAACGGAGGGAAAGCCTGAAATACTGGTACCAGTTACATTCAGAGATATGGCTGTGGTCTTCACACAGGCAGAATGGAAGCTTCTGAGCTCTAAGCAGAGGATCCTGCACAAAGAAGTGATGCTGGAGAATTACAGGAATCTACTTTCATTGGATATCGACAAACTGATTCTCAAATTTATCTGAAATTACAAGGGATCTGGAATGCCAAAACAATCTTGTGAAAGAAAAACAAATTAGGAGGACTCACATTTTCTGATTTTAAAACATACGACAAAGCAATGGTACTGACATACGGATAGACATACAGATCAAAGAAATAGAATTGAGAAGTCAAATAAAACTATGTGTCTTTGATCAACTGATTTTCCACAAGGGTGCCAAGACCATTCAGTGGGCAAAGAATAGCTTTTTCAACAAATGGTGCTGTGGCAACTGGATATTTACCTGCAAAAGAATAAAGTTTAACCCTTACCTTGTGCCAGACATAAAAATTAATTAAAAATATATCAAAGATCTAAATGTAAGATACTAAAACTATAAAAATCTTAGAAGAAAGCATAGGACCAAATCTTTATGATCTTGAACTTGGCAACGATTCTTAGATACGCCACCAAGAGCAAGAGCAAAAAACAAAACAACAAAAAAGATAATAGATAAATTGGGCTTTGTCAAAATTAAAAACTAAGGTGAAAAGACAATCCATAGAGTTAGAGAAAATGTCTATAAATCATATATCTGATATGAGACTTGTATCTAGAATACATAAAGAATTCTTGACAACAATCCAAGGATGATACACAAATGGGCAGTAAGTATATGAAAAGATGCTCAACATCATTAGTCATCAGGGAAATGCAAATCAAAACCGCAATGAGATAGATACCAGTCCACACACCTTATAATGGTCAACCCAAGTCACATAATAACAAGTGTTGATGATTAAGTGGAGAAATCAGAACCCTCATATACTACTGGTAGGAGTATAAAACATTGCAGCCACTTTGGAAAATAGTCTGGTAGGGCTTTTATATCTGCCCACCCTACATTTTTGAACTGTGGTCACTAAATGAGTGCCCATGCATTTCTTCAATTGGATGGGGATGGAGGACAGTGACTCTTGACCAGGGAACACCGCTGCAGCGGACCAGAGGAGCAGGAACCAGAGCCTGGTATGAGTTCACAAAAAGCAGGATCTGGACAGTGGCTCCAGATGGAGGAGCCAGAGGAATCTGTGGACAGTGGGCAGTCACTGCCCCTGGTTTACATCTATAATCCTGAGTACGTCAGCATGTGCGATTCCCTTGCCAAAGTCCCCAAATGGGCAAGTATGGTACATTCTTTGATTGAAGCATATGCACTGCACAAACAAATAAGAATAGTTAAGCCCAAAGTGGCCTCCATGGAGGAGATGGCCACCTTCCACACTGATGCCTATCTGCAGCATCTCCAGATGGTCAGCCAAGAAGGAGATGACGATCATCCAGACTCTACGGAATATGGCCTAGGTTATGACTGTCCAGCTACCGAAGGGATATTTGACTATGCAGCAGCTGTGGGAGGGGCTACAATCACAGCTGCCCAATGTCTGATTGATGGAATGTGCAAAGTAGCCATTAACTGGTCCGGAGGATGGCATCACGCAAAGAAAGATGAAGCATCTGGATTTTCTTATCTCAATGATGTTGTCCTGGGAATATTACGATTGCGACGGAAATTTGACCGTATTCTCTATGTGGATTTGGATCTGTACCATGGAGATGGTGTAGAAGATGCCTTCAGTTTCACCTCCAAAGTCATGACGGTATCCCTGCACAAATTCTCCCCGGGACTTTTCCCAGGTACAGGTGGTGTGTCTGATGTTGGCCTAGGGAAGGGACGGTACTACAGCGTGAATGTGCCCATTCAAGATGGCATACAGGATGAGAGATATTACCACATCTGTGAAAATGTACTAAAGGAGGTATACATGGCCTTTAATCCCAAAGCAGTGGTCTTACAGCTGGGAGCTGATACAATAGCTGGAGATCCCATGTGCTCCCTTAACATGATTCCAGTGGGAATTGGCAGGTGTCTTAAATACATCCTTCAGTGGCGATTGGCAACACTCATTTTGGGAGGAGGAGGCTATAACCTTGCCAACACAGCTCGATGCTGGACATACTTGACTAGGGTCATCCTAGGGAAAACACTATCCTCTGAGACCCCAGATCATGAATTTTTTACAGCATATGGTCCTGATTATGTGCTGGAAATTACGCCAAGCTGCCGGCCAGACCACAATGAGCCCCACCGAGTCTAGCAAATCCTTGGCCACATCCAAGGGATCAGGTTTCCAGAGCTGAAGAGCAGTGCCTATGACAAAGGCAGCATGTTTATGTCGAATTTGTGACTTTAGGGGAAATTTGGAAGAAATTAATTCTTAAAAATTTCCAAAGGGCACCAAATGTCTGCTGGCCTCCTGAGGTGAGGCAGGGAGGCAACCCAGAGGCTCAACTAGGCTTAGTGTTAGATTTCCAACATTAAAAGTGTTTAATTTTGAAACATAAATACCATTTTTAATCTTTAAAGCTATTTTTAAGCAAGTTGGGGAGGGAGGTATTTTTATTTTCTTAAAGGAGACAGATAAGCTAGGAGAAAGCATGGATGTGTAGTGGGTTAGAGGGGAGCTGAGAGGTAGGGCTTGGGCTTCAGGATCATTCAGGTGATGCCTTGGTGAAGGGAAATGATAGTAGATTGGGAGGTGGTAAGAAGTCCACCTCTGTTTTTACGATCATTGATCTATTTTTTAAAAATATTTTTTTATTGATATTTAGAGAGAGAGGAAGAGAGGGAGAGAGAGATAGAAACATCAGTGAGAGAGAAGCATCAATTGGCTGTCTCCTGCACGCCTCTTAATGGGGATCTGGCCCAGAACCTGGGCATGTGTCCTGACTGGGAATTAAATCAGCGACCTCTTAGTGCATGGGATGATGCTCAACCAACTGAGCCATACCACCCAGGTGAGCTGTTTTTTTTTTTTGAAAACCGATAAAGAAAAGAAAAAACAGTCTGGTAGTTCCTCATACAATTAAACAGTTACCATATGACCCAACAGTTCTACTTCTAGGTATATGCACAAGAGAAATGAAAGCATGAGTCAACATGAAAATTTGCACAAAAATGTTTAAATGCAGAATTACTCATAATAGTCAAAGGGTAGAAACTGCCGAATATCTATCAACTAACGAATGGGCAAACAATAATGTTATATCCATACAATGAAATATTCAGCCATAAAAAAGAGATGAAGTACTGATATATGCCATAACATGGATGAATTTTGAAAACATGATGTAAGTGAAAGAAGGCAGTCACCAACGACCACATATATGGGTTCCTTTGTAAGAAATGTCTGGAAGTCCTTCATTCAGAGCTTTGTTCACAGGCACGCCTCAGAGAGATTTTCTCAGAGCATCTAATCAAAGTTACAGCCCATCACTCTCAACCCCCCTATCCTACTTTGTTTTTCATATCACCCTAATGTTACTCTTTATACCTATCCATGTGGTTTACTGTCTATCTCACTAGAACATAAAGTCCTTCAAGAAAGGGACTTTGTATCTCATTAACAGTGAGATAAATAATTTAAAATGCATACATGAGTGATAGGAGGCAGGGTAACTTGGAAGCAGCTGAGGAACCAGATGGTACTATATTCCTATTCTTTCCACCTTGAATAAGATATATCTCTCTGAGCCTCCATCTCTTGTCCTCTACATGTTGATAAAAATGGGACAGAACATACATTTTAGGGTGTGAGAACTAAATTACAAAGCCCTGGCTGGTGTGGCTCAGTTGTTTGAACATCGATCCATACACTGAATGATTGCTGGATCGATTCCTGGTCAGGGCACATGCCCAGGTTTCAGGTTCAATCCCTGTTTGCATATGGGAGGCAACTGATTGATGGATGTTTCTCACATTGATGTTTCTCTCTCTCTCTAAAAAAAAAAAATCAATAAAGACATTAAAATTACAAAACCTTGAGGTAAAAACTTTTATTGCTGGGTTTTGAGGAACAGCAAGGCTGGAGGATGATGAATGAGGGGAATGTTGAAGGAAATGAGGTTGGAAAGAGATGCAGGGCTGAATTTTATTCTGCGTGTGCTGGGAAGTTATTGGGAAGTGGAGAGCAGGGCAATGGCATCATCTGATATAATCCCACTACATGGTAGAAGTGGCTGCTGTGAGCAAGAGAGGAAGCAAAGAGACTAGTTAAGGGTTCAGTGATCCAAGACAAAGATGATGGTGGCTAGAACTAGCATGGTAGTGGGCAGGTGACAACAGCCAGATTTAAGACATTTTGAAGGTGAGGTCCATAGGATTTGCTGATTGATTTTAGATGGGAGAGAATGACAGGGATCTAGGATTCTACCAAGTTGTTTTTATTTTTAATCAGAGAAACTTCTGAGATGGGAAATGCTGATAAGAAGTGGTTTTGGGAAGAAGAGTGATTAGACTCAAGAATTTAGTTTTCATCTTTAAATTAGCTCTTTAGACATTCATGTGCAGCAGGTGACTGGATATTCAAGCCAAGAGTTAAATGAAGAGCCCAGGTTTAAAGGAACAAATTTGAAAAACCTGAACATGTAGAACTTTAAAAAGTCCTGGAACTGGTCCTAACTGGTTTGGCTCAGTGGATACAGTGTTGGCCTGTGGATTGAAGAGTCTCTGGGTTCGATTAGGGCACATGCTCCAGGACAGGCTCGATCCCCATAAAGGGGAACACAGGAGAGAGCCAATGGATGATTCTCATTATTGATGTTTCTATCTCTCTTCCTCTCTGAAATCAATAAAAATATTTTAAAGTAAAAAAAAAAAAAGAAACTAGAAAAAAAAAGCAACTTCAATCCAAAACTAGTAAAAGAAAGGAAATAATGAAGATAAGAACTGAAATCAATAAAATAGAGAAGAAAAAAAGATAGAGAATCATTGGAACCAAAAGTTTATTATTTGAAAAAAATCAACAAATGTGATAAAAATGTAGTTTGAGTGCTCAAGAAGAGAGAGAGAACACTCAAATTATTAAAACCCAAAATGAAAGTGGGTATATTGCTGTAGGTTTTATAGAAGTAGAGAGGATTACAAGAGAATACCATGAACAATAATATATCAATGAACACACAGTATAAGACACAGATAATGTATCATAAAATTGTATACTTGAAACCTATATAATTTTATTACCAATGTCACCCCAATAAATTCGATAAAAATTATAGGGAGAAAGGAAGGGAGGAAGAAGGGAAGGAGAAAGAACTGTCAATAAACTACAAATAGAAGGGAAAAAATTAAACAACCTAGATGAAATGGACAAATTCCACAGAAATTACTAAAATTGCCTGAGGGAGAAATAGAAAATCTGAACATACCTATAACAAACGAAAATCCAAGATAAAATGACTTCACTAGTGAAATTCACTAATAATTCAAAGAACTGACACCAATCCTTCTTAAACTTCTAAAATATAGCAGAGGTGGGAACACTCTAAATCACTCTATGAGGCCAGTAATACTCTGTCAATGTTATATAAAAAACATTACAAGAAGGGAAAAATTCAGATTAATATCCCTTGTGGATATAGATGCCAATATTCTCAACAAAATGCTAGCTAAACACATTTAACAACATATTAAGATTCTACATTATTATTACATGGCATTTATACCAGGAATGCAAGAATGATTCAGTATATGAAAATCAAACTCATAGAAAGGACAAGCCACATGATTATTTTGATTTATGAAAAAAAAAAGACACCCACCAAACCACTTTTGACAAAACCTATTACCATTTAATTATAAAAATACTCACCAGAATAAGATTAGAAGAAAACTTTCTAACAAAACAGGGCATTTATGAAAAACTCACAGTTAGCATTATACGCAAAGGTGTGTTAGGGTCGAAACGCTCGCCGCTCAAAGGAAGCCTCCAAGAGACGTTCTCATGCAAACAGCAAAGGGTTTATTCACCAGCATGCTGGGGCTCACAACATACTCTGAAAGCAGAGCAGAGGCATTTTTATAGTAGTCTGGAAACAAAGACTTCTACCAGATCAGCACATTAGTGGTTTTTCCTGAGAACCCGGTGACCTTTACATAAGATTAACGGCACTCTGTATATTTCTAGTTACCATGGGGTTACGATAACAGAATGCGGCTGGTGGTTATCTCTGGGTTAGTTTCTGGAGACATCGGGACCATGTCTCCTGTTGCAATTTTGCTACAGGCTGTCTTGTTACACAAGATTATCAGCCTGCACCTGGGTCACGGCACCCTGGGAGTTTTCACTCTGTTCTCAACCCTGAGACTGCAATAA
>PVJN01028427.1:0-27237 GCA_004026805.1 Lasiurus borealis | reverse complement strand
GTATCTCTGGGTATATCTCTAGGCCTGGTCAGAAAGATCGGGATGATCAGCAGCCCCCATGGAGACCTGGAGAGAAACAGAGGAGTGGCTGCTGGTGAAGCCCAGAGAAAAAGAGTGAGGCAGTGGCTGATCAACAGCTGCCACAGAGGCTGCGGATCAGACCCTGCCTCTTTCTTCGGAACTCTTTCCATGACCGTTCCGCAGCTCTCTCAGCAGGACTGACTTCCAGTGTTCAGTCAACCGTTCAGACAGTCATTACGAACCCTGGGTTTTATATATTAGGACTAGAGGCCCAGTGCACAAATTCATGCATGGGTGGGGTCCTTCGGCCTGGCTGGTGATCAGGGCCAACTGGGCCAGCCATCCAGGGGGAGGGACCAAGGGAGGTTGGCTGTGGGAGCTCACTGACCACTAGGAGGAAGCTCCTGAATTAAGCATCTGCTCCCTGGTGGTCACGGTACATCATAGCAACTGGTCAACTAGTTGTTCAGTTCAGTCACAATGTCGCCTAAGCTTTTATATAAATATAGATATGCATAGTCCATGGACGTGGGCAATAGTGTGGAGAAGCCCTGAGGAGATGGTTAGGGGATAGATGGAGGGTAACAAAGGAGGGGGAAATAGGAGACATTTTAATATTGTCAACAATAAATAATATATTTAAAAAATTGTTTCATGTATGAATTTGAGACATTAAGATATCTTAGCACAGTTCAACCTGGTCAAATAAGCATCTTTATGGAATAAATGCCAGAACTTTGAATCACAGGGCTGCCCCAGACACAGGGGTATTGTGGTGATGTCATTGCAAACCAGAGGAGACAAGGAATAGTACCTACTACCATCTTTACAACTTTTCAATATATTAAAATCTTCTGTATCCTTAATTATGAAACTTTCCAGAGTTCTTCTTTATATATGAACTGAACATTTACTTTCACTGAGGAGAAACTTTCAAAGAGCATTAGAATTTGAAAATTATATACTGATTTTCTAGTATTTATATAATGGAACTTAAGGGTTTCATCAATAAATGCTATGGATTTCAATCAGAACTTTTATTAGTAAATAGTGAGAAGAATGAAAAGCTGCAAATCACAATTATGAATAAAATTGTTAATTTTAAATATTTCATCACATTGTTTCTAACAGTTTCTTTTTTGTTGGACTTTGTGTGTCCTAAAATTTTCCAGAAACTCACCATGTTTAAGAATTAAAGAAAACATTTTAATCTCTACTATAATACTGGTCTTGTTGTCATTAGTATTTCTTAGTTGCATATTAAAAATTAGTCATTTTATATCATCAAAGACAAGAAATCTTAGGTTTTTACATACATTTGGTTTTCTAAATCATTATTTTCTTCAACTGCCTATGTGAAAGTATCATAGGACTTAAACAGAGAAGCTCAGGCACTACCATGACAATGTCTACATTTCACTTCAGGCCTTTCTATGAGAAAATATTAGGCAACATTTTGTTACTTAATGCTACAATGGGGGAAATTGATGGGGCCATGGAAACAGCATCAGAAGATAGCATAGTAAAGTCAATACATATTTCTCATCAGGTTGTGACCTAACTTACAAATATAAGTTACACAAAAATCCTACCACCACCACCACAAGTGAACTAGAGTGAGTGTGTGTATGTGTGTGTGTGTGTGTGTGTGTGTGTGTGTGTGTAGATAGGAGGTGATTATTTGTATTTTAAGAAGCATTAACTGTAGAATTGACTTTTAAAATAGAATACTTGGGCAAATTTTAAAATGTGATTTACATATAATTTCTCTAGAAATTAACTTTAATAAATAAAAAAATGCTATTCTAAAAAATCTACATATTAATATTGGCCACAAATTCTGAAGTGATATTTACATTGAAAATGAAATTGATCAAGATTAAATTTGCCCAGTGGTTGTTTTTTTTTTTTTTCCGACTTGAATCATCACATTCATTAAAGGCTTTAAATAGAGACTTTCGTTTAAGTAGAATAAACATGATTCAAATACATCACCTCAGAAAGTGTCATTAATATGAGAAACTTTTAAAGCATTTTGTAATGATAATGAAACTATAAATGCTAAATAGTCCATTTTAAGGTAGAAAACATTTTAATTTATAATGTTATTAAAGAAAGGTACCTATACATATAAGTAAAAATGTTTCTCCAATTCCAAAAATTAGCAAAGTCCAAATTCTGTAATAACCAATATCTTATACACATGGTATAAATAATGAAAATAAATATTTTTTTACTGAGTGGGCTATTATATATCTATAGTAACCAAGATTGCATTTGTTAAATGTAACAAACTTACCTCTTGTCCAAAATTACTCTTTTATATGGTTATCTCCATGAAAATGCAGTCAGTGGTGTTTGCTTGTTTGAAATAGAGAAAATTAGAATTATAGCAATAAATATTATTGGAAATGCTTCTGATGGAGGACATATAAAACATTCATATGTTCTTTTTAAATTTTGTATACTTTTTTATCACATATAACACATGAATTTTGTGGAGATAAAATTGTTACTTGAGTTAAGACCATCCCAGGAGATGGAAAAGGAATATTCACATTCACTTTTACTAACTTGGATTAACCCTAAATCTTAAAACATGTGCATGCACACACAAACACGCTTCATATAACATATAGAAATCTGTTAATAGTACCTCAAGATTCCATTGCATATGGTCATGGGATCTGAGACATTTACCTCAAAGTGGCATATCTTGAGCATTCACATTTCTTCTCATTGGAAATACTGTCACTCTAGCATTACCATGAAGTTCATTTGATCAAAGTTGTGACACTACCAATAGTCATCTTGGGGTCATTTCTGTCTCTTAAGACTTACAGAGAGGAAACCTAGACTTATTTAAATTATTTTACAAAGAATTTTCTGTTTTCTAGCAAAGAAGTGTTTAAAGTAAGCTGGTTATTGCTTTTTGGATTATTTTCCATTTGTTAAAGTGATTCTTTGTTCCTATTAATGTTTCTTATATTATCCATTGTTAAGAGTAATCTCTGTACTATCTGTAACATTATGATTGTGACCCTGTGCCTCCATGGGGCTAGAGAAGAGATGACCATAATGGTAATGGGCAACTGAATCAATAGATAATTCAAGCATTACTTACACTTAACTTTTTTCTTTTTTTAAATAAAACTGTGGCACCCACCAAGCAGCTGCAAATCCCAGAACACCAGTTCCCAATTGGCATAAATACGTGGATTTAGAGGAGCTCTACACTCCACCACGGAAAGGTCAGATTTCACCTGGGATGAGGAGAGAGAGAACTACATAACCAGACACCCAGAGAAAAGAGACCTTGGGGAGACAAAGAAATAGCTTCCATATGAAAGAAAAGCAGGCATCACCAGAAAAGGAAGTAAACAAAATGGAGGCAAGCAACCTGCCAGAGAAAGAATTCAAAGAAATGGTCAGAAGGTGGCTGAAAAGAATGAAAGACAAATTTGACAATATGAGTAAGAACCAAGGAGAAATGAAAAATGACATTGTTGCTGTAAAGAATCCAATCAAAAGCAACAAAAGAAGACTAGAAGAAGCAAAGGACCACATCAGTGAGCTAGAACAAAGGTAGAAAAAAATACCCAAGTACAACAGCTTCTAGAAAAAAAAATAGCAGGAGGAGAGCCTAAGGGAACTTTGGGACAACACGAAACAAAACAACATCCACATAATCAGGGGTTCCAGAAGGAGAGGAAACTGAGCAAGGAATAGAAAACCTGTTTGAAGAAATAATGACAGAAAAGTTCCCTGATAAAGGGAAGAAAAAACCCACACAAATCCAAGAAACTCAGAGTCCCAAAAAAATGAACCCCAAAAGACCGACACCAAGGCACATTATAATTAAATTGGCAAACACCAATGACAAAGTAAGATTCTTAAAAATGGTCAGAGAGAGAAAGAAAGTTACCTACAAAGAAACCGCCATCAGACTAGCAACTGATTTCTCAACAGAAACTCATCAGGCTAGAAGGGAATGGAATGAAATATACAATGTCATGCAAAGGAAGGGTCTGAATCCAAGAATACTGTACCCAGCAAGGCTACCAATAAAAATTTAAAGGTTAAATCAGGAGCTTCACAGACAAAAAAGGACTAAGGGAATTTATTACCACCAAGCCAGGAATGCAAGAAATGCTAAAGGGTCAGCTGTAAAATTAAAAAAAAGAAATAGGAAGCAAAGAAGGAACATAGGAGTAAAGAATAAAAATGGCGACAAATAAGTACCTATCAATAATAACTTTAAATGTAAATGGATTAAATGCCCCAATCAAGAGACATAGGGTAACAGATTGGATAAGAAAATGTGACCTCTATATCTACTGTTTACAAGAAAACCACCTCAGAAAAAAAGACACCCACAGACTGAATGTGAAGGAATGGAAAAAGGTTTTTCAGGAGAATGGAAATGAAAAAAAAGCTAGGGTATCAATACTTATATCTGAAAATTAGATTTCAAAGTGAAGGACATAACAAGAGATGAGGAAGGCCACTTTATGATACTAACGGGAACAATCCAACAAGAAGAAATAACTCTGGTAAACATATACACACCCAATACAGGAGCACCCAAATACATAAAAAACAACAACAACAACAACTGCAGGATATCAAGTGAGAGATTGACAGCAATACAATCATAATATGAGACTTTAATACCCCACTATCACCATTGGACAAATCCTCTAAATAAAAAATCAGCAAAGGAACATCAATCCTAAATGACTCACTAGACCATGGAATTAATTGATATTTTCAGAACATTTCACCCCAAAGCCACAGAATATACATTTTTCTTCATTGCACATGTGTCATTTTCAAAGATAGACCATAGAGAAAGTCTTTTCAAATTCAAGAAGATAAAAATTATATCAAGTATCTTCTCAGATCACAGTGGCATAAAACTGGTAATCAACTACAATAGAAACAATCCAAAAAAATCAAACACATGGAGACTAAACAGCATGCTATTAAACTATAACTGGGTTACCAAAGAGATCAAGGAAGAAATAAAAAACATCATGGCAACAAATGACAATGAAAGCACAACAATCTAAAATTTATGGGACACAGCCAAAGCAATCTTGAAAGGGAAGTTCATAGCTCTACATGCCTACTGCAAGAAACAAGAAAAAATGGTAATAAATTACCTAATCCTACAACTCAAAGAGTTAGAAAGAGAGCAACAAGAAAAGCCCAATGTAAGCAGAAGGAATAAAGATCAGAGTGGAAATAAATGACATTGAGACCAAAGAAACAATACAAAAGATCGACAAAACCAAGAGCTGGTTCTTTGAAAGGATAAACAAGATTGATGAACCTCTAGCAAGGCTCACCAAAAAGCAAAGAGAGAGGATAACAATAAACAAAATCAGAAATGAAAGAGGTGAAATAACAACAGACCCCACTGAAATACAAAGGGTTGTTAAAAAATATTATGAACAACTCTATCAAACAAACTGGACAAGCTGCAGGCAATGGACATATTCCTAGGAAAATATAGTCTTCCAAAACTAAATCAAGAAGACTCTAAACTTCTCAATAGGCCAATAACTATGGAAGAAATTGAAGCAGTCATTAAAAAGCTTCCAGCAAACAAAAGCCCGAGGCCAGATGTCTTCACAAGGGAGTTTTACCAAACACTCAAGGAAAAATTAAAACCTAACCTCCTCAGACTATTCCAAAAAATTCAAGAAGAAGGAACACTTTCAAGCTCCTTCTATGAAGCTAGTATCACCCTAATTCCAAAACCAGATAAAGACAACACAAAGAAAGAAAATTACAGGCCAATATCCCTCATGAACAAAGATGCCAAAATCCTCAACAAAATTTTAGCAAATCAGATCCAGCAGTATATCAGAAAGATCATACACCATGACCAAGTAGGATTTATCCCAGTAACGCAAAGATGGTACAATGTCTGCAAATAAATCCATGGGATACATCACATAAATAAATTGAGAGATAAAAATCACATAGTCATATCAATTAATGCAGAAAAAGCATTTGACAAAATCCAACACCCTTTCTTTCTTTTCTTAATTTCTTTTGCTTTTTTTTTATTGTGTTACATGTATACATATCTCCCCATTACCCCCTCCCTCCCAGGCATACCCCAACCCCCCAGTGTCTATGTTCATTGGTTATGTTTATATGTATAGATACAAGTCCTTTGATTGATCTCTTATCTACCCCAACACCCTTTCTTGATAAAAACTCTCAACAAGGTGGGAATAGAAGAATCATACCTCAATATAATAAAATCTATTTATGAAAAATCCACAGCGAACATCATACTCAGTGGACAAAAACTAAAACCATTTTCCCTAAGAATAGAAACAAGACACTCCTGTTCAAAATAGTACTGGAAGTACTAGCCATTTGTGATCAGATGAGAAGAAGAAATAAAAGGCATCCAAATTGTAAAAGAAGAAATAAAACTGTCTTTATTTGAAGATTTCATGATACTATATACAGAAAACCCTAAAGACTCCATTAAAAAATTATTAGACTTAATAAATGAATTCAGCAATGTAGCAGGATACAAAATTAATGCCAAGAAATCTATAGCATTTCTATACACCAATAGTGAACTTACAGAAAGAGAAACTAAAAAAGCAATCCCATTTACTATAGCACCAAAAAAATTAAGATACTTAGGAATAAACTTAAGTAAGGAACTAAAAGACCTATACCCAGAAAACTACAGAACACTGAAAAAAGAAATAGAGGAAGACGTAAACAGATGGAAGAACATACCATGCTCGTGGATTAGGAAAATCAACATCATTAAAATGTCGATACTACTCAGAGCAATCTATAGATTCAATACACTCCCCATTAAAATACCAATGACATATTTCACAGACCTAGAATGAACTCTCCAAAGATTCATCTGGAATAAAAACAAGATCCCAAATAGCCACAGCAATCCTGAGAAAGAAGAATAAAGTAGGTGGGATCTCAATACCAGATTTCAAGGTGTTATCAAAAGCCACTGTTCTCAAAACAGCCTGGTATTGGCACAAGAACAGACATATAGACCAGTGGAATAGAATATAGAGAATCCAGATATCCATCCAAACCACTATGCTCAATTAATATTTGACAAAGGAGGCATGAACATACAATGGAATCAAGACAGTCTCTTCAATAAATGGTATTGGGAAAATTGGACAGATACATGCAAAGAAATGAAACTAAACAACCAACTTACACCAGATACAAAAATAAACTCAAAATGGATACAGGACTTACACATAAGATGGGAAACCATAAAAAATATTAGAGGAATCCACAGGCAGCACAATCTCAGACATATGCCAAAGGAACTTCTTCACTGATACTGCTTCTACGGCAGTGGAAGCAAAAGAGAAAATAAACAAATGGTACTACATCAAAATAAAAACCTTTTTCACAGCAAAAGAAACCATGAACAAAACAACAAAAAAGCCCACTGTAAGGGAGAACATATTTTCACTGATAAATGTTTAATCTCCAACATCTACAGGCAACTTATACAACTTAATAAAAGGAAGATAAATGATCCAATAAAAAAAATGGGCAATGGACCTAAATAGAATCTTTTCAAAAGATGACAGAAGGAAGGCCAAGAGACACATGAAAACATGCTCAAAGTCATTAATTATCCAAGAGATGCAAATCAAAACAATGTGATACCATCTCACACCTGTCAGAATGGCAATCATCAACACATCAACAAACAAGTGGTGGAGAGGATGCGGAGAAAAAGGAACCCTTGTGCACTGCTGGTGAGAATGCAGACTGGTGCAGTCACTGTGGAGAACAGTATGGAGTTTCCTCAAAAAACTAAAAATGGAACTGACATTTGACCCAGTAATCTTACTCCTAGGAATATATCCTAAGAAGCTAGAAACACCAATCAGAAAGGATATATGCACCCCCTGTGTTCATAGCAGCACAATGTACAATAGCTAAAATTTGGAAACAGCCTAGGGTGCCCTTCAACAGATGACTGGATCAGAAAACAGTGGTACATCTACACAGTGAAATACTATGCTGCCGTAAAAAATAAGGAATTCTCACCATTTGCAGCAACCTGGATGGAACTGGAGAGCAGTATGCTAAGTGAAATAAGCCAACCAATGAAAGAAAAACACCACATGATCTCACTCATTTGTGAATAATAAAGAACATTATAAACTGATGAACAAAAAGATAGATACAGAGGTATTAAAGCATCAAATAGACTGTCAAATTTTAGCGAGAAGGTTAGGGAGAGGTGGGGTAGATAAGAAATCAAAGGACTTGTATGTATGCATATAAACATAACCAATGGGCACAAGACACTGGGGGATGAGGGCATGTAAGGGAGTTGGGTAGGGGGGCAATGGGAAGTTATGTATACATGTAACACATTAATTTAAAACAATGGAAAAAATAAATCTTTATTTTTGAAAATACTACATATGTCCTTTTTTTCCCCCTTTGCCTCTCTAACCTTCTTCCCCCAGCCAAGCCTTCATCACCCACCCACCACCTCAGGTTAGTCTCCACTTTTTATCTGTGGTGCTGCAGGATGACTCTCCAGAATCTTCTTCTAAAAGAGTCTGACAGAAGAATCAAGATGGTGGCATAAGGTATACACCTGTATGTGCTGCCTCTCACAACCACACCAAACTACAACTAAAAAACAAAACAACTATCCCACAGAACCACAGAAAGCTGGCAGAGTGGAAGTTCTACAACTATAAGGAAATAAAAAAGTACATTGAGATGTGGTAGGATGTGCAGAGGCTCAGAAAGGCAGAGGTACGGAGAATCAGGCTGGCATGCACTGTTTTTATCAATTGGGAGGGAGTTACAAGTTACTGACTCCTCTGATCTCCAGTTTCTGGCGAGATTCTGGGGAGAAACTGGACTATTGGCCATTGGGTCACAAAGAGATGTGGCTTTCCCGCAGAGGTGCACACAGGAATCATTGTTTACTGCGCTTGGCATGGGAAGCGGGACAGGGAACAGAACACCGAAACGCGAAGACATAGAGATGGCTGACTGGCAGCCATTACTGTTTGCCATGCCCTCACCTAGTGATTCCCTGAGACCCTGCCTTACCCAATTTACAAATCCTCAGAGCTGTGTGCAGCAGCTTTTGCATATGAATGGCCTGCCCTCTAACTGCTTAACCTAACCAGTTGCAACTGGGTCAGACAACTCCAAAACTTCCAAATTCCAAGCAAAGAGGAGAAATCTGCAGATTTCTCTGTAGCTCCTGCTAGGTGGCCTTAAACACTAGCTGACTTGCACCTCCTTGAGATCCAGGAACCAGTGTACCTAGAGGTCCGTGTGAGATGACACAGTTGATTTCAACTTCTCACATACATAAATGGCACCCTGAAGAGGCAGACTCAGTGAACACCTGAGCCCCAGTGAAGCAAGTCCTGCCCATAGAGGTGTCTCCAGCACAGCACTTCTTCCATTATAGACACAGCTAATCCTCACAGTCAGTTGGCCTGGAGGTCAATTCCTCCCAGTGTATCAATAGTAATCAAGGCTTAACTACAACAAGATTGTGTACCCAGCCCACAAAGGGGTGCACCAAGAGTGTCCACCTCAGGTGATTGGGGAGGTGGAGCTACTGAGTCATAAAGGACAACTAGCACACAAAGCTACTCCATCAACACAGGGAAGCAGCCAAAATGCGGAGACCAAGAAAGATGTCATGAATGAAAGAAATGGAGGGAAGCAAACTACTGGACATAGAGTTCAAAACCACATTTATAAGATTACTCAAGAATCTTCTAAAAACCACCAAGAGACTTAGTGAGACCTCTGATAAACTTAGTGAGATATTCAAGGATCTTAATGAGAATGCCAAAAAAAAAAAAAACAGAAAAGGACCAGTCAGAAATTAAGCATGCACTGTCTGAAATAAAGAATAATATACAGAAATCCAACAGCAGACTAGAGAACATCAAGAATCAAACCAAAGTTTTGAAATATGAGAAAGCAAAAAACACCCAACCAGGAAAACAAAACGAAAAAGAGTCCAAAAATGTGAAGATAGTGTAAGGAGCCTCTGGGACAACTTCAAGCATACCAACATCAGAATTATGGGGTTGCCAGAAGAAGACAGAGAGCAAGATACTGAAAACCTATATGAAGAAATAATGACTGAAAACTTCCCACACCTGGTGAATGAAATGGACTTACAAGTACAGGAAGGGCAGAGAATCCCAAACAAAAGGAATGTAAAGAGGATCACACCAAGACTCATCATAATTAAAATGCCAAGGGAAAAGACAAAGAGAGAATCTTGAAAGCAGCAAAAGAAAAACAGTTGCCTACAAGGAAATACCCATATGACTGTCAGCTGATTTCTCAACAGAAACTATGCAGGCCAGAAGGGAGTGGCAGGAAATATTCAAAATGATGAATAGCATGAATCTACAACCAAGATTACTCTACCTAGCAAAACTATCATTCAGAATTGAAGATCAGATAGAGTTTCACAGACAAGAAAAAGCTAAAGGATTCCATCACCACCAAACCAGGATTATATTAAATGCTGAAGGGTATTCTTTAAGAAGAGGAAGAAGAAGAAAAAGGTAAAGATAAAAATTATGAACAACAAAGTGATAAATACATACCTATCAACAAGTAAATCTAAAAATCAAGTGAATAAAAAATCTGATAAACAGAATAAACTGGTGAATATAATAGAATCAGGGCCATAGAAAGGGAATGAACTGACAATTCTTGGGGAGAAGTGGGTGTGAGGGATGCGGGAAGAGATTGGACAAAAATCTTACACCTATGGATGAGGACAGTTACAGGGGTACCACTCATTCTTGATTTTTTCTTGTAAGTTTCATACTTATTTTTCTTCTGAGTGAAAAACCTTGTCATTTTCATATTCTATCAGCTTTTTTCATTTACATTTTGTTTTGCCATAGTTAAGAAACCTTGCTTTTCTGTATTTACTTTTCATTCTTTTTGAGAAAAGTTTTTAACAGTGACCTATATTCATTGCTTCTGAAAGCACTGAACACATTGCTACCATATGTTGTTGTCTTTTGTCTTATATATAAAGTCTAGTGATTCAACCAAAGGATATGTCCGTTTCTAACATGTGCCAAGTTTTGGGGAAGATTTTTTTGCTGCTTTTCTCATATGCATATTCTTTAATTAATGCAAATACTTTAATAGCTAATATATATTAACTTCTGCATTTCAAGTTTTAAGTGTAAGTAATCATGTTTTAAAGGAAAAATAGAAAATAAATGTCACTCTATTGGTTTGCCATTTGAAGGGAGGTCATGAGACATTTTTCTCATGCAGTTTATAACATGTTTCTCTCTTTGAAGAATATTATGAAGAAGTCTATGATAACTTGTATGCTCTGGCCTGTTTCTTCAATAATCCTGAAGACAAGTGGGTAAGGAACCACTTCTACCAACGATGTTTTGAGATTGCTCAACTGATCAAAATTGACGGTGGGAAGAAAGAAGCCGAGGCGCATGGACACATGGGACTGCTCTATGAGCAAGAGGGTGAGTGGCCATCAGCCTGGATGCCTTGGGTCCCTTGGAGGATCCAGAGTCCAGGCAATCAGAAGCGGGGGGAAGTTTGACAAAAAGACTTTATAAAAATATAAGTTATTGAGATTCAAAAGCAAAGGTGTGACTTATGGACTCATCTTCAGTGTTGGTTGCATCTTACCTCTGCCCCAGCGCTAAGACTCAAGTTCCCAGCAGCATCGTAAAGAGAAAGCTTCCCCCAGTCCCTAGTCATCCTTCATTCACAAACATGCTGCAGCATTTTGAATTGTTTTTCCTTTCTTAGCACTCTCTTCATTCATTTTAACTTGATTTCTCAGGTGTGAAAATGGGGATTTTTCCAAGTGCCCCTATACAAAAAACAAAGAATATCTAAAAAACTCAGATATGGCTCCATGATGATTTTATAGTAATTGCTGAAGGAAATGTTTTTTTTTCTTTTAAATAACTTCATAGCTAACAATGTTATCTTAAGACAAGCCAAAGTCTAAAACAACAAAATATCATCAGAAACATATTTTGTATGGTGGTTTAATAAGGGACTGCAAGTAGAACATAGTAGGTAGAAAATATATCTGAAGACAAAAATATTTTATCATATTTTTCAATTTGTAAAAATGGGGTTAAGTTCTTGCTTAGATAAAGTAAGATTCAAAGTGAAATATTTGCTTAAGCCTTTAAAAATTACTATTCCCATTTGAGATAAATATTTTTAAGCCTTTAAAAAGTGTCTTCATTTTGAGGATGAAGAAACCGTGGCACAAGGGGGGAAAGCTAGTTAGTGTTGGAACTGATACTAATTAGTCAGCTAGCTTCGGAGCCTTTTGCTAGTAGCCTCTGCTCTACACAAACAAATAATTGCTTTACTTTTATGATGAGCTAATTCTAAAAATTCCTGAAGGTTATATGCTAAAATATAATGCTGCATTTTGCTATCAACGATGGGAACGCCCTAAATGAGTAAAATAAAAATTGTTTTTTGGTTTGTTTTTATAATTGAAGCCATCCAATTCTGTCACCTATAATGATAAATCAAATAATCAAACTATCAATTATTGGTCCCAAAACAGAAGTCACAAAAGATATAAGAAATAATATCAGAAAATAAGTGGTGAGTAAGTCAGGGCTACCTTGATGAAAATTTTAAAGAGTGGTCTGATAAGATTCAGATAGCTACCAGTAAGTATATTCTGAATTTTTCTAAAAATTTTATTTCTGATTTTTAATATCTGGCTTGATTTCTCAAAAAAAAATTTATTGTGGTAAAAAACTATATAACAAAATTGGCCATATTAACTGTTTCTAAGTTCAGTGGTATTAAGTATTATCATACAACCAGACAAGAACTTTTTCATCTTGCAAAATTAAAAGTCAGTACCTAGTAAACAACAACTCCTGGTTTCTTTGTTCTGTGTTTTTTTTTTAATCTTTCAATGTATTTCTTCTAGTGGAGGATTTATTCATTGCTTCATTCATTCATTCATTTACTCATTCAACAAATATTGGAGTGCCTAGTAATCTTGATCAGTAACCATGGCATCCTGGTTGCCTACATCATTTTAGTGGCTGAGAGTGAGGATGTGTTTGGGAAATGTGATCAAGGTGGAGAGCAGGTTGTTGGCTGGCTTACATTTAGATGCCCAACCATATAGCATAATTCCATAGTAAATAGAATATTTTGACTATGAAATTATCTTCAGGTTATGTTGTTTGGTTTTGCAACTATTTTTTGTCAGATCTGCATTATTTTTCTATGACCTTAATCAGTTCCTAGGCCCTGAGAAGCATACCTTAACTGCTTGATGAATCAAGTGGCTGAATTATTGATGGAAATTCTAGAGACTGCCTTTGATTGTGTACTGTACCTAGCAACAGTGTAATTATTGGTGTAGCTTTTAAAATCTGGGGTAGAATTTTCATGAAGAGGGTAAAGTAAAGCTATCAAAAATATGTGGCTAGAGTGGAATGGGGATTCACCTGGCTGTAGGGTTTCCACTGAGGTGACAATGGTGTAGCTTCCGCATATCTGACCTGATTGGTCTAGACAAGCTAATGGAGGCCTCACAGCAACAGCTAGGCGGCAGCTGTGCTCTGAGGCAGGTGGCAGCATCCTGATTCCAGGGGTGCCCATTCAGGTTAAAGCAGGGTACCAGCCGGCAGATGGCAAAAGGCGGATTGTCAGGGCCCAACTGAGCAGGCTGCAGTCCAAGGCCTGGCTCCAGCACCCTCAGGGAACCATAGAGCAAATGAACTTGAGCAGAGGCCATAGTCACAGGATCTGGGCACCTGAGTACAATCAGGGACAGTGTTTAGCCCGGTGGCACACATGGGACTAGAGCCTCACCCAGAGACCCTGGCCAGAGTCAAGCACAGCAGACAGGTTCTAAACCCCCCCCCCCCAGTGCTGCTAAAGAGGTGCCCTCTTGTACATTGTACCTGATCTCCATTGGCTCAAGGGCCAGCAGTTTCATTCTTCAGATGGGGTATTTTGAAAGTAGCTGAGGTGGCAGACATGGACTAGCCATGGGCTAACAAACACTGTGCAAATCTGTGGCTATATCTTCAGTCAGAATTGTGACCTATTTGTAAAGACTTTTTCATGCCATGTCTGGAGCATTGGGGAAAGCTCTCAGATCAATAGGAGATACGTCCATTCAGAGGTTTAGTGGGCCAGCTGTCAGACTTGGGGAGAGAAAGGGCTTTCTAAAAGACAGGATTAGGGAAGCACTGGCTCCTTCCCGGGCAAGGACAATGAAAACACGATGATATAGTAGAACCTTAACTTCAATCCTTTCCTGCCAGGTCAGCATCAGTGATCAGAAGCAGCCCCAAACCCTTCCCTGACATGATCAAGGAACTGGGTTCAGGCCTGCAGCTTTATTGGGAGCTGGTGAACCAGAGCAGTGTTGACCACATCAGTGTTTATAGTTGAGCAAGTGCCTGAACCTTTTTCTCTGCCCCTTCTAATGATTTAGAATCTGGGTCCCTACTTTGCTTTTGACCAAATTAATGGACTTCGTACTAGGAAACAGCTGGTTCCCATGGAGCCCTGCAGAAGGCCAGTCTCTTTTGTAGAAGACTAGCATGGAGGGACATCAGACCTGGGCAAATTAACCTTTAATTTCTGCCTGCTTTTTTTTCCAGTCACTCCTCCTCCTTCTAATCATCATCTCTCACTCTGGAATCAACCTCTTCTATTCCAACATATATGGGCTTTGAGTCTGGACTTGCCTGTGGGAGATCAGGAGGGGGATTAGAAATAGATGTTGCTGATAGCCCCAGATGCTATTTATGTTCATGGAAAACAAGCAGGGGAAGCTATTATTGGATCAGCGTAGGGAGTGCACACCATCTATATCAGAAGGCCATTACCTGTGCTTCAGCCCAAGGATTGATTAAAGGCAAACCAGGACCTACAGCATTGATCCCAAGTTCTCTTCGAGACTGAGACAAGACAGCATTATCTTGGTTAGCTTGCTCAGGTCGTACTTGTAGAATTAGTGTTGACCTGGACAAATTCTAAAAAGTGTGAGTCAGTGTGGTTTTGCAGGGCCCAGCGGGCACCAGTAGTAGAGTTTGGAGACACATTGAAATGACTCTTGGTCACTAATTGGCAATCCTGAAGGCTGGTCACAGCACCACCAGCTGACTCTTCCTCTCCATTGTTGGCCTTTAATCTACCTCCAGTCCCCTGACTTGCTACCAGGAGGCCATGGCCTGGGCCTGGATGGACATCCAGTTTGCTGAGACAGCTGCCATGCTAACAAGGTAATTGGTCAGAAGCATTCACAGCAGGCCTGCGGGAGCAGCACTGCTCAAGGATGGCTCCCAGAGACAGGAGCAGCAGCGGGAGTGCTGGCCCCCCACTGCCCTTTCATTGGATGCTGTATGTTTAGGGAAGTATTTTTCCAACTCCTGGTGTGATCAGGTTCCAGACAGAATGGCAATATGACGTGGCAGAGCCTTGATACCACCATATCCTGCCAGCTCAGCATCCAGGCTTTGAGGTCGCAGAGTCCCTTCCATGAATGATCTGCAGAGGGGATAGAGGGAAAGGCATGGGGGCTGAGGTCTGTGCCTAAGGTTGCAGCCATGAGATATTGCATACAAATAGCAAGATTTCCCACCAGGTATTCACTGTTGGGGGAGCATCAACCTCTCCCCTGTCAGGAGAGAGGGACTGGGGCTTAAGCCTTTGCAATAGGTTAGGATTGATTTCCCTAAAAGCAATGAGCCTATCCGGTTTCCTTGGAACCTTCTTAGAGTCTATTTAATTTTCTAGAAAACCAGCCTGCAAAGTATCAGGGCTGGACGAGTTAACCCTTACCTCTTAAATCTTTAAATTCTGCATAAAGAGATTATGGGTACAGAAATCCTGATCATTATGAATTAGGACAAAGCTAGGACCATGAGCAAGACTCTGAGCTTCAAAAGGACCCCCACCCACATGACTAGATGTTTTCAAAAACTGATCAAGGTAGAAGAGAACCAGTGAGTTAAAGCAAGATCAAACCTCTGTCCTGGAAGAATGCCTAGTAGACAATGGACACAAATGAGGTGCTGTTCCTACAACTGCCCCCCGTCCCCAACTCTAGGTAGATGCAGGGGATTCTACCAGCTCCAATGGCCATTGGACAGAGCCAGGGGCAAACTGTCCATCCTGCTTGCCTTTAAATACCAGGACTAAATAGGCTGTTTCTCATAGAGGGGTGTAGGGAATGCAAGGAAAACAAAGCATTCCTCTTGCAACAGTTCTCGCAGCAACTGATTCAACTCCTCCAAGCCCAAGCCCTACAAGTGTGAGGGGGGTGGCATTTTTCCTGTTCAGCACTCTGGGTGTTAGGCTGGTTGAAGATACAGCCAAAAAGACCAGTTCTTATTTTTTCAAATGATCTCCTGCTATAAAGTCTCTTAGCACTGTCCTCACAGCCTGATCCTTTTGCTCTGTCCCTTCTCTGCCTTGACCTCAGATTTGCCGTGGGCATGAGCTCCCATGTGCCTCACACTGTGACTAGTTATCTGTTTGCTTGGTGGAGGAGGACTTTTCCAGCATCCCACAGACTCCTGTCATGGGATCACACTCCTTTGCTTTGCTTCCCCAAGGTTTGGTGCTGACAGCTCTTGGTAACTGCACTGCCAATCAGGACAAGTGTTGTAACACTTCTGGCACTTCCCGTTTACCCATTTGAGAGAGAATTTCCAATCACATTTATAATGGGTTGAAATGTGGACCCCCAAAAGATGTTGAATTCTTAACCTCCAATATTTGTAGAAAATCAGGATGCGATGAAGTCTTTAAAGTGGACCCTAATGACTGGTGTCCTCATATAAGAAGGGGATTGGGCAGAGAGAAGACAGACTTATGCAGAGGGAGAGTAATGTGAAGACATGGAGAACGTCATCTACAAGCCAAGGGACACCTGAAGCTACCAAGACCCAGAGGGTGGCACTGAGTGGGTTCTCTCGACAGCCCCACAGAAAGCAACCCAGCTGACCTCCTGGTTCAGACTTGCAGCCTCCAGGGATGAGAGAGAATGAACTCTGCTATTGATGCCACCTAGTCTCTGGTACTTTGTAGTGGCAGCCCCAGGAAACTAACACAGTATTCGATATGGTGTCAGTAATTTTTCCTAACTTAAAAAGAAAAGATGTCATTTCAGGGGCAGTAGGGAATTACAATAATGGTGGAGTGATGTGAGGATGTGTGATGAATGTCATGTTTCTTCATTTCAAACTCTGACAGATAAGACATTTGTGGTAGGTGGTGATCAACTGGATACTATCTAAAATAATATGAGAAGTTTTTGTATTCTCCTAACACCTCTTATAAACAATCTTTTCCTACAGTTTTGGCTTTTTTCTTTATTTCCTATTCCATTATAAACATGGAATATGTTTATTCTTTGATATTTTAAATAAAATTTAACATCATGGTTTTCAGTTCTCAAAAAAAAATGTTAAAATACAATAATAATATCACCAAAGATTTTAATATCATCAAAGATGCCACATGAAAATTGATAGAAATTTCATGGTAATTTCTTATTTGTCATGGAATAATGTTTGCCAGTTTATTAGAAAAACAGCCTTAATAACTAAAAGAAATGCAAAGGATATATCAGTTTTTAGTGTGGTATTTTATTTTCTCTTTCATTTTATTAAAAATTAATAGAGATGTAAGCGCTGTTGAGGGGATTTAAAACCCATCAAATACGCAACATCTCATCTCAACCGAGGCGCCTCTGGAGAAGCACGCTGAGGATGTGGAAGGAAGGCAGGTGCATTCTGTATATGTGCCCTTTTGCACTACAGAACTGGTTACCTTGTGTATGTGTTGCTTTTTAATTAGGGAAAAAGCTAGCTATTTTTTTAAGATCTATTGAACTAAAAGGCATGGAAAAGGGCAGAAGGTTTTTAGAGTTGGTAAGAAATAATAGTGGGGAATGGGAGTGGCCAGGGAGAGGTCAGTAGGGGAAAAGGAAACTTATGTAATACTTTACACAAGGCAGAATTCAAATTAGAAAAAAGTGCAAAAAGAATAAAAGAAATAATAGTGATGATTAAAGAACTATTATAGATCCAATCCCATTATTAATGAAGTAGGAAAGTGGGGGTAATGTGAATTGTTAATTGGTTTTCAGATAGCAAGGGAAGCTCAAAGCTACAGTAGTATTAGAAATATGGGTTACAGCTTTAAGTAAAGCGTGCACAGGGATTAAATTAGTGTTAGCTGATAAATGCTGAATGATTGTCTTGGTTTAGATACTTACCCTAACATGGCATTGAAGCACAAGGCTGCAGGTGAAGTCTAGCAGAGGAGAAACTATTAGGTGGGGCAATAAACTTGGATTCTCTTGACATTGTCATTGGCTAGTAACTGTGTGAATCTTGCTTTCCTCGTCTCTGACGTGAGGGAGTGCGAGCACATGAGCTTTGCTCTTAATTCACGTCCAGCTCTCTGATTTCCCATGGCTGCTTAAATGGCTATTGAAAAATCAGTCTTTTAAAGCTCTGTCAACTTCTTTACTTATTAGGGAAAGACAAATGTCAGTTTATAAAAAAGCAGAGACGGAGCCTAAAATTAACTTCTTTGTACCACTCTTCATTATTAAAAAATAATAACAAATCAATTCTAGCTCTTCAGAGAATTATTTTGACGATTAAATGAGATAAGCGAAATGCCTGGTGTTCTGCTGGGCACAGATGGCACGTAGGCCTACATAAATGCTGCTTTCTGTTTTCACATGTTCTCTTTCACAGGTGTGCGGGCTACTTCGGTAGACAGGGAGAGTTACCCATGCCATGAAAGCTCAGCATCAGGCCAACAGGCCGCAACTGTAGCGAGCCCCCAGTTAAAACTGCAGGAAGTCCTCAGAGAGGCCAACAATGGCAGCGACTGATCTGCACTGGGGACCCCTCACCTGCTCCAGCTGGGAGCTGCTGCTCTTCTTCCTCTTGGTGTCTTCCTTCATCTCCTCTCTCTTCCTTTGAGCTCCGACCTTACACCTCAGTCCTCCCATCTTCTGCTCCACTGTTGATGCCTCCACAGAAGAAGGCAGGCCTTACTCTATGAATAATTTCCCTGTTGCCTCTCCAAGTGCTAAGATAATATTTCTGCACACAGTAGGTACATATTTTCTTGGTTTCTGCTTGTCCCTAATGTTCCACTTGGATACTGGGCTCCTGCAGACACTTTGAATGGGCAGTAGCTTGGGTGGAGAATAGAAGATAAGAACTATTCTCCAGTGATTCATTTTTCACAAGTTTTCATGATTCCTAAGTTGGTGCTCGAGAAGAGAAGCTATAAGGATGGCATTAAAGGTCAGGAGAAATTCCTTTCTGTGGAATAACAGCTGGCTGTAGAATTTGAAAATTGTGAAATAGTTCTCAACTATTTAAAACTGGACTGGAAACAAAGTTGTTCAATTCTTTTAGATGAATAAATTTTAGAGCCATATTAGATCTTAGAACTAACCTAGTCTAGTCCCTAATTTGCTAATGAGGAAGCTGAAATAGAGTAATTAAACTTTTTGTCATGACCACAGTTTGTTAGCAGGTGCAAGACCCAATTCAGAGCTCCATATCCCTGTCAGCTTGCTTTTCCTTCTCTGTAAAATGCTCACACATGCACAGACTACCTTAATATCACATGGTTCTCCAAACTGACTTAAAATACCATTTAGATCAGTGGTTTTCAACCTTCCTAAGGCCGTGACCCTTGCATACAGTTCCTCATGTGGTGGTGACCCCCAACCATGAAATTTTACTACTGTTATGCATCATGATGTAAATATCTGCATTTTCTAATGGTCTCAGGCGACCCCTGTGAAAGGGTCGTTCGACCCCCAAGGGTCGAACTGCTGATTTAGATGGACTTAGAGCAAATCAGATATATCTGCAATATACATGATGGCAGTCACATATAGGTGTATGATGCAACATGTGAAGTGCTTTTTCTCATGCATGATGTAGGTAATGTTATTCCCCATTGTAGATTTGCAGAAAACAGGGTTCTGAAAGCTTAAATGAGAACTAAAACCCCCCAGATTGGACACCCGTATCTTTGTATCTTAGTCTGCTCTTCTTTCACTTACTGGAACCACTTCTCTGCACAAAGGTTTGCTCAGCAGAGAGACCTCACAAAGCTGACCTTCTGGATTTACCTATGTTTATTAAAACTATAATAATAAAAGGCTCTGAAATAACATGAACCCTGAGAAAATTATAAGTAAATAAAAGTGTCTCCTTTTTTATGTCTTCTGTCATTTGCCAGCTTGACCATCTGCCTTCACGCTCACCCCATGATCCCCATGCAATGTTCATTGAGAATCTCTTTCCATCTGTGGGTACTAGTGACATGACACCCTCGTGATGTAACATTTACTACTGCTTCAGCCTATCTAGGTTGTGCATAGACAGGATGGTTCTCTAAGAAAACAAAGTCCGTGAAGGCTAGCACAGTATAGATGCCTTTTCAAACAAAGAATATTGGAAGAGAATGTGATTAGCCGACTGAGTGAGTGGGAGCAGGCAGGTTTGGGTGGCTCTACAATCAGGCTTTTGTCATGTGTTGACATCTGCCTGTGAATTAGGCTGCTCGGTAATTGTGGGTAGGATAACCTAGAAGAGGAAACTAGAAGCAGGGGAAGATCAAGGAGGCATTGCGGCTGGTGAGGAGAGTGGGCTGGTATGTTGGCTAAATAGATAGAAAGGAAGGATGACTCCAGACATCACTGCAGAAGAAACAACATTGGTATTCACATTGAGGGTAGGAGATTGGAGGAAGGGAAAAAATGTAACTTTATATGAGCATATATGACAAAGAACAAGTAGCTTTATTCTGTGTAAAGTATATATCAATTGGTAACAAAAATGTTAAGATGACTATAATTCAATGGAAAGAAGATAAAGAAGAGACAATTTGTCAAAGAGGAAATATGATATGTAATTAATATACTAGTATAGGGAAATAATAAACTTCTAAAAAATCAGTTTGAATCATTGTGAAATGCCATTTAACCCTTCTTAAAATGCAAAAAAAAATATTAAGGTTTCTTAAAATAATACAGGTATTGCTGGTGATAATGTGAATCATTTAAATGGCTTGGGGAAGAAATTCAGCAATGCATAGCAAGTATAAAATTTTTAATACATCTATCGATTAATTTCACTTCTAGAAATGTGGACAGTAGTTCTAATAAAATAATTTAGATTAGCTGAAAATTACATTCATCTCTTTATAACTGTTTAAAAATTCTGTATGAATTTAGAAAAAGAGGGTAATGATACTTGACCAAAATTTTAAAGTGCTTTTTAAGATTCCCACCTCCTCCCATAGTGTTTTACTCATGCTGATAAAATACGTTTTGCCTGTAAAATATATTATACTTTTGCTAAATACTTTCAAAATTTTTTTATTAGGGTGACTGCTCCACAGGATTTGCCTGGAACTGAGCAGGCTCCCCGGACTGGATTTGGTGTTTGAACCAGCAAGTTCCGGGCAAACCTGGATGAAATGGTCAGCCTAATGTAGGGAACACTAGCATTTTATTTTGTCTCTCTAAACCTAGCATTTTATTCATGCTCCAAACAATGGTAAGACAATAATGTCTTTGTTTTTTTGCTATTACTAAATTTTGACACGCATAAAATGATTATTTTTGGTTTGAAATGACTCTCTTTTATTTATTTTAATTTTTATTGAATTTATTGAGGTGATATTAATTAATAAAATTATATAGGTTTCAAGTGTACAATCCCATAATACATCATTTGTATATTGTATTATGTGTTTACCATCCCAAGTCCAGTCTCTTTCTGTCACAGTTATCCCCCTTTATCCTCTTCTACCTCCCCCCCACCCTCCCCCGCCTTTTCCCTCTGGTAATCATCATACTGTCTTTTTGTTGTTTGAGAGTTTGTTTGTTTTGGCTTAATCCCTTCACCTTTTTACCCAGTTCCCCATCCCCCTTCCCTCTGACAGCTGTCAGTCTATGAAATCACTTTTATTTTCTGTTTAAGTTGCTTTCATGTTTTTAAAATTTGTAACCATGAAGCCTCCATTGCATACAGAATGCCGCAAGAGAAAACAGCACTGGAACCAACCAAGGGGAATTCATTCAATGTTTACCCTGAAAATAGATTTCCTCGTGGGCACTGTGGATATTTGGGTTGGGGAGGTGGAGGGAACAAGCAAAAACAACTCCAACAAAACCTCCCTCAAACGGTTGCCACTGAATCATGACCCAACTCTGTGAGGCTCTCCTGCCGGGTCCCACAGCCCCAGTGTCCTTCCCTGCTGGCCCACACCTCTAGTACAACTGCCCATGCTCATGGGAAACATTGTTTTCCCTCTTAATAGTTAAAAAATAAATTATATTTGTTTATTTCCCCTCACTTTTAAACTGCTTCTAAATTTGCATTTTAAAGGTCCCTGTAGAGGAAACTTTTCCAAAAAGATTCTCTAAAAGAGTAAACACATTAATCCATTCAGGTTTCCTAGTAACCATATGAAATAAAGCCAAAGAGTGTCTAAGGATGAACCCTGATTACTCTAACGTATCTACCCATAGTAAGTCGCCGGGGCTGATACCGTGGAAAGCATCTGCCCTTTCAAGTCTGCATGATTGCCTGGCTTGCCACTTTGGTGATTCTCATCAGATTAAATTCCAAGAATGGATTCGAAAAGTGGGCACTAGCATACATTTTCTAAGGTGCACCTGACTAGATCAGTATTAGAAACATTGGGATAAAAGTAAATTTAATATTAAAAAGTTATTTTTTGCCCTGGACAGTTTTGCTCAATGATTAGAGTATGGGCCTTGGGACCAAAGGGTCACGGGTTCATTTCCTGGACAAGGGCACATACCTAGGTTGCAGGTTCCCTAGCCCAGTAGGGGCAGGTGAGGGAGGCAACCATGTAAGGTCTCTCTCACACATCCATGTTTCTCTCTCTCGCCCTCCCACCTTCCCTCCCTACCTCCCCATTCTCTCTAGAAGTCAATGTAAAAAATACCTTGGGAGAAGTTTAAAAATAAAAAAAGTTATTTTTCATAAGTTAAGTCAATTAGCATTACTTTTTCTGTATTAATTAGTTGTCACTTTTCAAGGCATGTCAGTTTATCTCCCATCTACTATATGTACTTGTTCATAAGACCTTACAGTATTTAATCAAAAGATCCTTTTAAAGTATTGATAGCCACAAGAAAATTATTCCATGTTTGATCTGTGTTAAAGAACCAAAGTCCAAGATCGTCGAATGGAACTCAGAATAAAAATGTAATTAGGTTACATCCCTAAAGTCTGATATATCTTTAAATAAGACTGCAAATGAAACTTTATTAGAGCTTCAAATGAATTATTTCATTGCATTTTTTTTAGATTCATTTTCTTCCCCTTCTCTTTCATGTCTGTGTTACTGACAGAGCTGCCTCTATTTTACCTGTCTTTTTCAGGGAGTTTTAATTATTTACTGCTGAACGAGCAGTGCGAAGAGGCAGCCTCATTCGGAGGTGCCTGCTCTGCTGCGGGTTTTTCCTTATCAAAGCCTTGCAGGGAGGTCTCCAAAGCTGCACTGAGCCTCCAGTCTCCACACACTGACTAGATAGCTCTGGAGGCCAAGTGGCTTCTGATCCTCTGAGAAGAGGCACTGCCCCAGAAAAGCGCTTTGGAAGTGCCACTGTCCGAGAGCGAGAGGGGTGAGAGTTGGGCGAAGTGTACCGATTTCAACTAGCAGCTCAGGAGGGTCTCAGTTGGAATAAGTGACGCTGCTCCCTGCTATTTAGATGTTAAAGCAGTCCATATAGCCCGCCCCTCCAGATTTGCTCTAACTGGCAGACAAATAAATACCATGACATGAAACATTACTAAATCTGTGCAAAGCCCAGGCACTCTGCGTGGTGCCAACAGAGTTTTTTTAATGCCCCTTGTAACCACATCCCAAGGTTGGCATTGCCATCCTCATTTCAGAAAGGGTGTGAATGGTCCTTCAAGAAATGGTGTGAATGGTCCAATTATATCATGATGATGAGGTTCAAGGCTTATTCTCTGCCTTCATGTCAAACATTTGGACACAGGTTCTACAAAAAAGGGTCATCATAAGGAAGTAAAGTCCCATCTCTGGACATCATTCTGCCACCTGCTTGGTATGTGAATTTAGGCCAAACAAGCCCTAAGGCTTAGCTTTCTCATCTCTAAATTATAGGCACTAACAAATATATGTAGCAGCTACTATTGTGCTCGGCACATGATCAGTGCTCAAGTAAGATTATTTTTCCCTCCAAACTCATCTATATAGATTATTGTCACCTTATTATCTGTAATAATAAAAGCATAATATGCTAATTAGATCAGATGTCCTTCCGGGTCGTGGGTGCCTGCCTGCGGCTAGCAGGAAACCTGGATCCCAGGGGCTAGACTGGAGCCGGTGCCGGCAGCCAGGGGAAGGAAGGCCTATCCTTGAATGAATTTCATGCATTGGGTCTATAGTCCTATATAATTAAAGGCTAATATGCAAATCAACCAAATGGTGGAATGACAAGCACTGACCACCTGGGGGCAGACGCTCAATGCCGGAACTGCCCCGTTGGGGTCAGTGTGCTCCCACAGGAGGAGTGCTGCTCAGTGGATTCATGGCTGGCAAGTGCAGCAGCAGTGGTGCAGTGGTGTGAGCCTCTCCTGCCTCCACTGTAGACAGGTGATAAGGAGCGAGGGGTCTAGGACTGCAAGAGCCCCAGACTGTGAGAGAGATGTCTGACTGCTAGCTTACCAGTAGATTGGGCCTAAGGGGATTGGGCCTAAGGTGGCAGGCAGACATCCCCCAATGGGTCCCAGATTGCAAGAGGGTGCAGGCCAGGCCAAGGGACCCCATGAACCCATGCAGTGGGCCTCTAGTTTATTTTATAATATCCAAATTAGCACATGCTTATTTTCAATCAAAACCACTTCACCTCTAACTTCCATAAGTTAATCAGTACTGGTCTATATGCTTCCATCCCTTTCTGTTTATTCATATAAATACATATACATAATCAGTACATGGTTTATCTAAAATCAGGAACACTATGTAATTCAAGTAAGAATTAAATTATTGATTAAGTGCAGAGCAGTATAATTCATTAGTTGATAAGATGTCAATACTGGTATTTCTCAGATTTTTATGCTTGTCAATAACACCTTAACTTAGTATTTTAAGATGAGGTGGAAACCATGGAAGTAAAACAATTTATCATTTGAAGAAAATAGTAAATTCTATGAATTCTACAAGGTTTATAATGGCTAGCGTGAATTTCCTATTTATACATTACACATTTTAAAAATTGAGTAATCTTCATACTTCTGATTATGAACATGTAAGAGCAAAGATGTCTAATGTTTAATCCTTAGAAATTAGAAACCACCTGTCTATGTTTATTAGAACACAGACCAGTGAAGCGTGTCCACCATTTCCATCACTGGCCACAATGCAGCTATCCAAAATCACAACCAACAATTAATAACAGTTCTCCAAAATATCATAGGGATCTCCTAGATTTTTTTTATTTATTTATTTATTTATTTATTTATTTATTTATTTTGTATTGGTTTTGGATAGACAGCACAGCAGTTAGACAATCATCTACTTTACAAAGTGTTCCCCTCGCTATTTCCAGTGGCCACCTGGCACCATACAAAGTTACTGAAATATTATTGGCTATATGCCCTATGCCATCCTTTACATCCCTAGGACTGTTTTGTAACTGCTAATTTGTACCTCTTAATCCCTTCTCCTCTTTCACCCAGTACCCTGCCTCCCAGCAGTTGGCAAATTTTCTGGATTTTTAAAAATCAACTTATTAGCATTGCCAACATCAGTAAGAAAGCCCCTGGCCAGTTTCTCCCACGTCTTGTGTTCCTGAGGTCCTTTCCGTTGTCTGGCTTAATGACCCACGCCCTTTAACAGGGTTGTGGTAGCGTTCCTATAATGTCCATCTGAAGTCTTCGTTCAAAATGATAAAGGAAGAATTTCATTTTCTAAATAGCATCTTAAATTTCTTCTAAGTATCCCAAAGTAGCAACAAAAGTTATGGGCACATTTTCTTCCTGGTTTATTAGGGAGACTATTGAGCTGCAGGACAGAATCTCTGCTTTCCAGTGTTCCATTTGCAAAGACGTGCAGTGGGTTATAATATAGAACAAATCTCCTCTGACAAGAGAGAAACCCTTGAAAATGATAGTTTCCACTGGGAAGTGGGACTGGCCCTTAACTATTTCTGCATGTATAGTGCCATTATAATGATCAGAATTGAATGTAAAAACCCAAAGATAATATAAAATGTTCGCGCGGTTAAAACTGAAATGGAAGCAGTGTCTTTTGTTTTTACAAAAGGGCAATAACATTTTTCTCTTTCTGCTACTCTTCAATATTGCTTCTAGCAGATTTTATGTCTACATTGTATGGAATAGTAGCTTAACGCCAAATGTGTCCAGTAGCTCCAGATTAAAATGTCATAAAATATACATAAAGCTTTATTGTTCCTTTAGGTTGCTGCTTTAAACTAAAGTGGAATATTTCCCTAAATTCCTCAATAAATGTGCACAATTTAGAACTAAATATGCCTAAGACTTATATGAGCGCTGCTGAAGAAATAGGCCTTATGGACCTGTCAAATTATTTTCATGCAATTGTTTCTGCGGCATTATTTCTACTGGCAAATGTACAAGTTGATAGAAAAGGAAATAATTAGCTACTTTCAGAACTGCTGATGCATGGAGCTAATGCAGGCCAGTTTGAGTGTCTTAGAGATTGTGACATTTTAAATTACCTGAACAAAAAAAAACACAAAAATCAGGAGCCATTTTTGGACATAATTAACATCTTGCCTAATGAATGTCAGGTCTAGACAGAGTCACACTTTATTTATGAAATATTATATTATTCAAACTTGCTCTCCCCTTTATTATAGTGCAAACTTTAGATTTGTGTGCTGTTTTCTTAAGTGGAGCAACTTCTTTTTTTTTTCTTTTTTCTTTTCCCTCCCCCTTCAAGTAATCAATGCACTGCTGAATGAGTTCATTTTAATGCACTCAATCATGCCTCTAATGTTCGTAGCTTACGGGCGCAAGCATCAGTAATGCAGGAATGTTATATGGCTTTAGTTTGGGCCATTTCATAAAATATTCA